>JAOUQX010077032.1:0-13008 GCA_028566295.1 Liobagrus marginatus
CGCCAAAGATTTTCACTATATGCTGTGTTGCACAATGTATATGTGACCAATAAACTTGAACTTGAACTTGAACTTGACACGGAATAACCGATCAAACACAAAAGTAAAGGAAAAAAAAAAAGCAGGCCTTATTTGACCCAAAATAAGTAATTTAGGGGAGAAACATACTATATGTCATGGCACTTATTATTTATTTTAAAGCCCCCAACCTGTTCATGATGCTTACTGTATATAAGAGACCAAAGTCCAAATCAGTCTTAATGATATGAGGTCACATACCACCGAGAGGACCTTTAGGCAATATGTGTGTGGTAATTTATTCTGTCATTTAAAGATTTTTTAATGAGCGTGTAAAATGCTGCAATATTTGTAAGGTTAGGGGATAAGCGTGCGTCCGATTGTTGCTCGTAAACACCGAAGTTTGTATCTGCGAGCAACAGTCATGACTCATTAGCAAGCATGACGCCGCCGCATATGCCTGCTTCATTGTTTCCATCGCACTTATTTTGTGCATAATGTTTGCTTTGTTGAAAGCATTATGCATTAGAGCGGCTCACCATTACTTTTCCCTATTAGTCGCATTCTTTCACGTCTCTGTTAAAAGCCTTTCCTCATTTTCAGGCTATTTCTATTAAATGAAGAAGGTCAAAGCCTGATGTTCCAGGTGCAGCACGAATGCTTTGACAACATATGTAATAGCGGGGGTTATTTATTTATTTATTTATTTTTGCTTTCATCTGTCAGACTTTCTCAAATACCTTATTCAATCCAGACTCATAAATGCCGATGCGGGTGTCGCAGCATTGTTGTAAAACTGCTGCATGGCCTACATCAGTAATTCTTGCAGGTCTTTTTGTCAAGTGTCACTCATTCACAGACTACAATACTGCCTTTGCATTTACATACAAAATTTCCAATGAGTGCAGATACCTTATGATCCAGATATTTTCAAACACTCTGAAGCCAGTGACCCACTTTTTGAAAGCGTTTGGAAGCCAACAACACTTACTTATGAACTAGTCACTTTTTGTCCATCCTTTAGATCTGTTCAGTTATGTTCTACCTATTTATCGGAGCTGTTCTACTTTTGCTCCCCATCTTTCCACAGACAAAAAACTATTCAGGAAAGCTGACATTAGATCTACAGCTTTAACAAATGAGAATATCACAGATGTCTGGCTATGCTTTACAGACCACTAGGGGTTCATCATTTTGAAAACCATTGCTGTTTGCAATCCAAATCTGGGAAAGGCGGACGAAGTGAATGGAACACCCGCTTCTATGCACACTCTGAGCCTCTCTCAAGTGTTCTCCAAAGTAAATGCACCAGTTACATTCATCCACCAGTTATTCTAAAACAGAGTTTTCTGGAAGTGTCTATATGAGTCGTACCCCTGGGCGAAATTGGGAGTCTGTCAATAGCAAGCACTGATGTGTTGTTGTTGTTGTTGTTTTTTTTACCTGAATGCATGTATCCTTGCTGTGGTTTAGAAAATGTAACAGCACACCAAAGGGCATGTATTGCATTAGAGCATGCTCTAGGCATTTGGAAGTTGTGCCTTTAATGATCTCACACATACAATGACCAATGCTGCTGTTAGTGGATAGGGATCACTATCCTTTCACTTTCTCCAGATCTTACAAGGTTCACATTGCCACCTCCAGAGTGGGCCAGTTATCTTCAAAAATCTTCCCCGTTAGTCCTACAATGTATTGGTTTGCAGCCCACTGGCATACTTTAACTTATAGATTCCCATAACCCCCCTTAGGACGAGGACTTAAAATGTGAACAGTTGATGAACATCTTATGTCTTATATGGACACCATATGAATGTCGGACAAACTAAATGTGGTTCAGTAGCTGAGTAAGAAAACTACTCCGTTTTCTTCCAGAATGTCGTTCCTGCTCTGCGTTCTGAATGACCCATGCTGTTTTCCTGTGGATCTTATAAAGACCATTTAATACGCCCATGTTCATTCCACGATCGTTACTTAAATTACTTAACGTATTGAGGATATGCACTGCTCATGCTACACTTAAGGTGCCTTTAAGCAATAATCAGCTGGAGGGACCTTTTTGATGAAACCAACTCTACTATTTTTGCCCAGAAACCCACTAATTTAACACTAAAGTTAGCCATCGTGTTTATGTATTCACACTTAATTTTCATGTACGCCTGTGCAGCTACATCCTTTACCCTTGCAGCTCCATAAAGTACTCAAACCGTTGGCAATTACACCTACATGTTGTGCTGTTCACAGCAACTACCATTTCAAGGATGTTGATGTCGCTTAGTCTCATATAAAACTATTTGCATAACCACTATTTCAATATCAAATATGTGCATATAGTTCAGTCACCAGTGATCTGATGCTATCAAGCTTCAGCGCTACAGATTAGATTTCTTTATGCACAATGCCGTAGAGCTCCAGTAAATCAGGCAGCAGCAGCATTGCTCACATTGGACCTTTTTCCTCTGAGTGCCTTCCACCTGTAATCCTTCTCTTCCTGCTCCAAATACTCAGCATCAGAGGCAACGTAGCAAATAGTTTCCCATAATGTGAGCTGCACTTCATACGACATGTTCCTGTCAGCCGATGCTGCATTTACAGACAGTAGTTGCTTATGATTACTAGATCATAGGGGGGGAAAAGGCACAAAGTAATGCTCTCATTCATGACCAAGCAAAGTACAGAATATAAAGGAGAGAAATCAGTGTATCGACTAAGTATCGTTTCTTCAATCAATAGTCAATGGATGCTGCTGTAAGATCATTTATTGTATAAACACCATCGAATAGCAACCTCACTGCGTTACGCAGCAACTGCATGTAACGCAGCGTTGGAAGAGGCATTGTTCCTCATGTTCAGTCAGAGCAGCCGTGCCATTTTCATATTCGTAAACAGATGAGTAAAAGCATGATCAGGTTATGTGCATGTCTGTTTTCTGTGTATGAATAATAGTGCTGTTATTCAGCACAGTTAAGTTACAGCGTTCAATGGAATATAATTATTCTATTCTGTTTGCTGTTTTATTTTCCCACTATGACACTTGCACATGCTTATAATCACTATTACTGTATATACTGTGGACCTTTCAAAATAGTCTTAAATATCATTATGGAGTAAGCTACCTTGTCAGTAAGTCTCGTTCCTTCATTTATTTGATTGATTATTGATTGATTGACAATATTGATATTACTGATCTATAGCGACTCTGTTACTTAGGCCACATTTACATTTATCATATGGGTGCCACGTTCTGAGCTCCATATCTTATAACTTTGCAACTCAATCTTGAGGTGATCTTTACTGTTTTGATCTTGTTAGTGATTTGTGGGAGAATTGGCCAAGACTTCGAGATGTGGGAAATTTGGCATATCTTGATGTTGAAAGTTTTATGCAATACACAAGATATAATGTATTATAATAGACAGGTGAGCGCAGGTTTTCACTCCAATCAAGCCACACCTGATTCCAGCTGTTTAATCAGTTAATCTTGGCTGTCAACAGACTTGGGTGCGGCTTCCTCCAGATCGGAATGAAATCCTGCACAAGTCTGGCCCTTTCCGCATATGACTGTACACCTCTGATTTACATGATGACGGGATTTTTATTTGTATTTTCTTTGGATGACGTCTGAGCTCACACACATCATTGTTCTCGCAAACATAAATGAAAGTTACACCTTGACCAAGAATGATAAAGGGAAATTACCACATTCCCTAATGCACTTCGAACACATGATGTGCGCGCACGCACACACAATGTTGTATGAACAGTACACACCCTTACCTATGAACAATACAGAACACACACATTAATAAAATACAGAATGTGGTAATTAGATGTCACGTTTAGTTAGATACTTAAAAGTTAACTCAGTGTTGAGACGGTGACGTCATATTGCGGTCCGTCATAACCATCTTATGTAAGCTGTCATCTCACACTTGCATAGATGAGCTGGCCCTGTTTATACGGTTGTAAACAGGCAACGTGTTAAATACGAGTATATTTCACTATGCCCTTATTAGGATTCATTTATTCATCCGTTCATTATCCGGCGCTTTTCCTGTTCAGGGATGTGGGGGCGCTGGAGTTTATCCCAGCTAACTTAAAGTGTGAGGTGGGGTACATCCTGGACAATCTGCAGTTAATCGCAGGGCTAACATTTAGACAGACAACCATTCACACACATATTCACTCCTATGGACAATTTAGAGTAGCTTTTAAGACGGGTGGGTAATCCTTGAAAAATTTGGTGTGGAAGGATCTCACTCTGATCACCCTTTGAGAACATCTCTCACCAGCTCAGAGTTGACAGACAAATGTTTGTGTGTGTGTGTGTGTGTGTGTGTGTGTGTGTGCGCGGGCTTCCCTGCCCAGGTCTAGCAACCTCATAGAATATTACACAGAAGCCTTCCCAGTGTGATTGTGAGCAGGCGGTCATATGACTCACCGAATACAAAAGAAAAGTGGTTTAAAAGAACAAAACAGGGATAATGATTGTTATGATGTAGTCACAGTTCCATCATGCTTGTGTCAAGGCAGATGCCAAGGCAGCAGTATCCATTTTTGTAAGCTAAAACAGTTTTAAAATGTGTTTCCTGTCACATGCCTTATTTGACCCTGCATTAACCAGGTAAGCAAACTGGCTGTTGGTCTAAAGGTCAGAGTGGTGCAGACGTAGAGTGTATATGCCGTTGCTTATTCAGATTAGATACGTATTATCCATTAGGAATGATTAGCAATAGCATATGCTACTGTAGCCTCAAGGTAGCCCAGGACGGCTTTCTGGCTTAAGCGAGGCAGCTGGTGGCGTGGGTTAGCACGGCACTAATACCGAGTGCTAGGTGTTTCAGCAATAATTAAATTATGATTTTTTACAGGAAATAAAGTAGTGTCATACTTGCATGTTGTTTGACATTTTTGTGTTGTTTCCTGTCTGGCATTATCTTGCTATTTAACAGCTTCCCATTGCACGCACAGCGGTCGTGTTTGCACTTTTGCGTCCTGTATGCCAAGATAAGACTCTTCTTTTTTTCAGCGTTAATAGTTGTAGTGTATATACACTGGACGGGAACACTTCATTAGGAACTCCTATGCAAATGTTTATTCATTTAATTAACCAGTCAAGTGGCAGCAGTGCCAAGCCCACAATCCTCCTGATACTGGTCAAGAGCTTTAGTTCCCAATCAAGCATCAGAATGGGAGTCGGTGGATTGGACTGGAACTTTTTTTACCAAATGAGCCAGTTCACACACACACACACACACACACACACACACACACACGACAGTTTCCAGTTTCTAGATTTTCCATTGCTAACTAATGAAAGAGTTCAAATTCTTCATTCTTTAAAACAAATAAATAAATATATATGTGATGAGAGGATTACAGTTATCATGCATGATGCACTATGTGACCAAAGGTTTGTGGACATATCACACCCATGTATGGGCTTTCCTCTAACTGTTACCACAAACGTACAATTACTGGACTCATATAAGTGTTTGCTGTTGAAGTCTTTCTCCAACATTTTAACATTCTCTAGGAATTTTATCCCGACTGAGTCAAGAATATAAGTGACCCCAGTCATAGCGAATGAAGAGACTTGACTCGCGATCGATCCTAAAAGTAGTTGGTGAGGTTGATGACAGGACTTTGAGCAAGCTTCTCTATTTTCTCTCTTGCTCTTGCTTGATCTTGCTATGTGCGCAGGGGCACAGTTATGCTAGAGCATAAAAGGACCCCAATCTGTTGCAATTGTAGTGTAGTAAACACTTTCACTGGAGCTAAGAAACCTAGTGACCGCGATCATTATCCCTCCTCCACCAAGCTTTACTAGGACTCTGCCGTCTGGTAGGGGGCATTAACCTGACATCTATCAAAGCTAGATTTCCAATCAGATTGCTAAAAGGTAAAGCATGATTCATCAATTCATCACATGATTTTACTGCTCCAGAGGCCAGTGGCAGCATGCTTTACAAGGTTCCAGTATGGGACCATGTATCTAATATACAGACATTCCAGATAAGGTATATCCATTATGAATAGGGATCTTGGATCTTTTGTCCAACTCCTTGACCCCCAGTTGTGCTGCTGTTGTATCCAGATGAAGAGTATAGACATTTTACACGCTTCATCCTCCAGCTTCCTGTGACTTTTCTTATGATGCTTCCATTTGATAAGAAGCAGCACAGCATCGTATGTCTCATATACCTGCATAATCATGAACCCTGTTTTGATAGCGTTCCTTTTACATGCTTCTCTGGTTGATACTGTCTGTTTATTTCGGTATAGATTAGGAGTGTCAGTAGTGTTTTTCTTCCTAACATTCGAGTACAAAATACCTGCTGTTTTTTTAATAACCTCAAGGCTATGCGGATCATTTTTCTAAGTCTCATCTGGACAGGAAAAAAAAAAAGTGCTGCAATTTTTAAAAGCAGCTAGCTGCTTCCCCTGGGCTTTTAGCTCGATGAATTATTTTTGACCGCCTCTATATAGTGTTCTCGGTTATCTTTGAAACCCTGTCTAGAAAATTGTGGAATGCTTTTTTCGCACTAACAAAACGATGGAGGGGTTGGAAAATGTAAACGTGTCGAATTTCAACTCTACATCACAGCCACAGATAGAAAGCATATCTTGATATATTCCCAAAATATATAGCGTTAGCGTTAATTAATATATGAAGAAACATCTGTACATTCTGCTTTCTTACCGCCCTACAGTGTACAAAACAATCCAATACTTGTGTGTCCCCAGTGAGAAATAACACTGCTACATAGCTGAAGAAGAAGGTTAGCACAACCTATTTAAGAGCTCATTTAAATTCAACTTATCTGAGTATCAATAATCCCCACTAGGGCCGCATGTGCATCTTTACCAGCGTTCTCCTCTTGTGTTCATATTCCTGGGGGTGATTTATCAGCTGACTCCTTAATTGTTTTTTTGTTTTTTCATTTTATTTTTTTATCCAAATATCATTTTATGATCACGATAGCGTTCAGGACAACTAATGAAATATTCCGGCACAGTGACCATTAAGGTGTTTTGTAAAAGAAACTGATTTCCTTTAGCCATCTATTCTAGGCCTAAATGAGCTTTCTGTAGCAGAGAGCCGGCGGCTGAATCAATAGGAAACTAAGGCATTAGTCAACATCTGTCACTGAGGGAAGATTGTACAGCAGAGGTATGCGATAACGCGGAGCCACACAGAGAGTTTGATAACGGATAGTGTTCGGGATAACGTGAAGAAAGCAATTAAAAAATGATATGGTAGACAGCAGTTTTATTTCTGTGTGAATGCTCTTGGAAACATTGCTGGCTCATGGGAAGACAAAACATTGGGATGAAATCACTAGCTAGTGTTTCACTGTTTCATGCTCATACGCATGACTAAAAGCGTTTGCTGCAGGAATGTCCGTGACTGAGGGACCCGAGACGCCGCTGTCCTCGCTATCCGCTGCAGGGTCTTGCGGTGAGAAAGTACGTAACCAGGCAGTGATGCAACTGCTCAGGATGCTCCTGATAGTCTGGAAAGATTCAGATTGGGTGATCACAAGGGACAATTTTTTTCCCCTGAGATAAAATATTACAGCTTAAATCATTAACTCACCAAATCAGATGGCTCAGGTGCATAAAGCTCCTAACAAAGCTTTAAAAAAGCCTTTACTAGTATGTGTACAGGAAGCAGTCTGCTGCACTGTACAATGAATTACGTCATCTGTGAGTCTTAAGACATAAACTACAAAGACATAAGAAAAGGAATAGATGTAAATACTAATTCACAAAAGAACTACTAGTAGTAGAGCTGCTCCGATCTGGATGTTTGTAGCCAGTATCGATTTGATCGTCCGATTGCGATGCTTCAAGATTTATATAACTGATATGAGCGCTCTCTGATCAGCGCTAACCTTTTAACACATAAAGTAATACTATAGATGTTGCCTTTTTTATTTGCATATATTTGTTACACTTTTACAGTAATGATGTAATATGTGTAGCGTAACTATAGTTTAAAATAAATACTAAATCACAAAAATGATTCGTTATACAGTAAACATTTTAATATGCCTTTAAAATGGGGTTTGTGTATATGCGGTTGATGTATATACCGATCGATTCATAACGTGATCATTGCACAGATACACAATTAGGTGTGTGTGTGCGTGCGTGTGTGTACGTACATAAGCCTGAGTTGGTGGACACTATTTTTTATCTCTAATTACAAATGTTTTGTGTAAGGGTGTCCACCAGGTGACATAACACCTATAGATATAGCAATAAGCAAAATAATTTAGAGCTGCCGCATTTGCATGCCCGACCTCACAACTACGCCGCATGTTTTACTACCTGTACGTTTTGCATGGCCTCCTCATGTTCTTGTTTAATTTAAAAAAAAAATTCAAGTTCCGAAAAAATTTCGTTTGGCAAAAGCTCATTTGGATGTTGGTTATGATGAAATAAGTGAATAAATCGATTAATTGAACCCATCAATGGAATTATGCATGGGTAAATATATCAGCTAGGTGACAGATGCCTGAAAGTGTGTGACGTGACCTTGTAAAACACCATATCACCAAGTTTCTTTACACTAGCGAATGATCAGGTCCTAAGTGCTTGTGAACAATAGAGGGGAGCAATTACTTACGTGCGCATTCTGTTTGCTGTAAGCGTAAACAGGGGCGTTTAAATGTTTCTATCGTTTTTCTAGCCAAGGCTAGCTGTAAGAATATTTTAAACACTACAGTGTTTTAATATATGTGTGTATATGTATGTATGTATGTATGTATGTGTGTGTGTATATATATATATATATATATATATAATGTGTGTGTAAATATATATCTGTGTGTGTATATATATTTTAGCAATGCTTTCATTTTTACTTCATGTCAGAACAATGCAATGGAAATAAAAATATAACTAGCATAAAAATCAGCTTCAGAACTACCTGCCCGCATTAACATTTACAGCATTTAGCAGATTATTTTATCCAGAGCGACTTACAACCAAGCAGTTAAGGGCCTTGCTCAGGGGCCCAGCAGTGGTAGATTGCCAGTGTTGGGAATTGAACCCTGGTCTCCGGAACAGGAGTCCAACACTTAAGCACTGAGCTGCCACTTCCCCATCCACAAAACCTAGCGCTTGTCCTTACAGTCGGTCTGTTTACTGGATTTAGGATTAATTATATGAAAGAATGCAAACATCCTTTACAAAATAAATGTAGCCTGTCTTCACATTTCGATCGCGCTCTAACTTAACTTGTGTAAATGTATTTATATCGTCTGTAGAAGGCGTAGGAAGCAATAAACTTTGTCCAATCAAAACGTTTGGTCTGAGCATTACGATAGGCTGTCAAACCTGCCTGTTAACATCATGTGCTTTGGAGGACGCGTGGTTTTGGGAAGTTTTTATGCCGGGAGGGCGAATAAATGTGTTTTGAAAGCTGACATTTGCGTTTATTTGAGTTTATTCAGGGCTTTGTAAATACATGACCGAATGAAACCTGATAAAACCATGCTGCTGACAGTCAGCATCCTCCTCCAGCTCTTTGCTGAAAGCCTCTTTCATTCCCATTCCAACCTATTTTGCAGCAGAATGTTTAGCTGTACTCTGCCATAGCAGAGTCTTCGGATCAGTAGTCCAACACCTTAACCACTGAGCTACCACTTCCCCCCAGCTTATACAAGCTGCACACTCACTACTTTACATTGTAGCAAAATGGCATTGCTTCAGTGTTGTCACATGGAAAGATATAAGAAAATATTTACAAAAACGTGAGGGGTGTACTCACTTTTGTCAAATATATGTGTGTTTGTGTGTGTGTGTGTGTACGGTGTATATGTATATATGTGTGCGTGTGGTTTTATATATACAGTATATATATGTGTGTGTGTATGTGTATGTGTGTGTGTGTGTGTGTGTGTGTGTGTACACAGTATGTATGTATATGTATGTATGCATACACATGTGTATGTGTGTGTGGTTTTATATATATATATATATATATATACATATATACATATATATATATATTAGTGCACATTGTGAGCTGCGGTGATGCATCCCTTCAAAAGATGCCTCAGGGATTTCTTTTTAATAATAAACATGGTCTAGTGCACTGGTTATCAAAATGGGGGCCAAGAACTCCAAGGGATCCGTGGAGCATTGCCAGGGGTGTTTTCAATTGAATTAATTTTTCAATACAATGCAACCGATTATTGTTAGAGCAACGATATGTATTATTATTCATCAAGCTCTTAAATTTGAATGTAAACCGCAACGTAAGTAGACCCATGAATAAATGTTATTACTGGAACAAGCCTCCAATGTCCAGCCAGAATGTCATTGTGCACGTGCAATAAGAAGCCAGGCTCATGTAATCTTTTTGCTAGTGACGCAAAGGTTCATACTGCCTTCTAGATGTTTTCTTTCCCCTCTGCTAACAAAGTGATTGCTGCTTACTGGGGGACTCCTAATCATTAGCTGGAATTCAGGCATTGTTCAATGCATCACTGAAATTCTGATTCACTAAGCTTGTGTAAAAGATTATGAGAATTTTTTAGTCGTCTCATTCTTCCTTAATTAAATACAAAACCTTGTATTAGTACAGTATGTACAGTATGTGTTTTATATTAAACCAGTACATGTAAGTTAGTCAGCTGACTGTGTTTAAGATAGAACACATACATACTGTATTAAACCAGTACATGTTGGTTAGTCAGCTGACTGTGTTTCCCTATTGCATGGTCACATTTTATGTTCCCTGGGTGTAAGAGTGTGCACCAACTACAAATGACCCTCTTAGTGCATTATGTCCCAAAGCTTTCAAAGCATGACTCAGTCTCATCATATAAATAATTAATTGTCCATTAGGGACTCTTCATAGAATGGAAAAGAAGATGATTGCAAAGTAACCGGTGGTTTTATTTATTTATTTATTTATTGTGAATTTATCTGAAATTAGACAAAGCACAAAGCCTAATTGCGCTATTAGGACAGGAAAAAGAATGTCCTCGTACTTGTTCACGGGGTGCCTTTAGCTCATCTGATTTTGAACGTGTTATTATTGTTCTTTGTCTTCTCTTTGACAGCGTACTATAATGAGACGAAATGGGAAGTTGTGAGCAGTGACTTTACTATGTTTATTTCAAGCAGCTCTGTTCAACAGAAAAGTGGCCCTGTGGGAGCCGGTCTAAGAGATGTTGCTGCACAATCCTCAGTGTCCCTCGTGCCTCATGATCTAGAAAAAGTAAATACTATGTAGGTCTAGTGAATCGTTAGCTTCTGTGGCAGTCTTGAGCCTTTGAGAACGAATAAAATTGCACATCGGCGCACGGCACTGTCCTACTTCCTTTCTTCCCCCCTGAGTTTGTGGGGAAAGGGTTATGATCTAAATTTGATGCTGAGTGTCTGCAGCTATTAAAGTTCTCTGTGCATAATGAAATATCCAATCTCAGATGCATGCCAGCATCGGCTTGTTAGTAGTGTTGGATCCCTCGAGATTGTGGCTTTTTATCGAAGCAAAACAAATGCTTCGGTTTCTCATGTGAATGAAAAGGTGCTGATGAATTGGTTTTTCCAACAGGAACGAATCCCCTGTTTGATTCAATTCAACCTAGACCTTTTCTTAATGTGGGAGACGGGTCAACACTTACTTGCATACAGCAGATTGAGCACCGAGATCATGCTCCTATTTGATCCGACCTTATATTTTCTTTCCACAAAATTCTTGCACACAACGTAGCAAACCACCGTAATCATAGTCATAGAGTTGGATGCCATGCCCACAACATACATATGACACATTCAACTGGATATGGCTTCTGTATTTTGCTAATGAGGATTATCTAAACGTGGGATTTTCAGTGATATGAAGGTCACACTATAAACTAACTTAGAGGACTATATGGTTATATGCTGGTCCATGCACCGAAACGTGATTATTCATCCATTATCTAGCGCTTATCCTGTTCAGGGTCGTGGTGGCGCTGGAGTCTATCACAGATAACTTAGGGTGTGAGGTGGGGTACACCCTGTACAATCGGTAGTTATACGCAAGGCTAACACTTAGAGACAGACAACCATTCACACACACATTCACGCCTATGGACAATTTAGAGTAGCACATTCACCTATGCCCAATCACATTTGTTTGGAGGCAGGAGGAAACCGGAGTACCCGGAGAAAACCCGGGCAAGCACGGGGAGAACATGCAAACTCCATACAGAAACACCCTTGGGCGGGAATCGAACCCATGACCTTCTTGCTGTGAGGCAGACATCTCTGCCACCATACTTTCCAAAAAGTGACTAAATCAGTCAATTTTAGTCAATTAAAGCTGTAATGTAAACCAGATCTTCTGTAGATCGTCTTAACATCTGACTGTGCAAGACCAACTCAAACATGAATGACAATATACAAACTTTTCGACACACAACCATTAATGCATGTGCATATCCGTAGATATGTTTTAAATGAAGCATTGTTTGTCTCTTGTGTGTTTTGTGTCAGTTAAGCAATATTTCCGTGGAATCCTCCGAAGCTGAGGACAACCTGGAGAGGTTTCAGGTACGCAGGCGATCCAGCCGAACTCTGCAGCTACCTCCTCTGGCCTTCCGGCAAGCCGAGCAGTTGGACTGGAAGGAGTCTGAGCAAGCATCTCGACCCACCACCCTGGCACTGAGCATGCCTCCGCTGATCGCCATCACCTTGACTGATTGCAACAGGTCAGAAAATGAAACGCATGCCACTGTGTCACACTGATATAAACGCATTACATAAGGCTACCGGTATTAAACGCTGGCATCCGTTAAGAAGAAAATGAGCTCACTATTGCTACTAATTAATTCCTTAACATTATGTACGTTACATGTTCCTAACATTATTAACATTACACGTTCCTAACATTATTAACATTAGACGTTCCTAACATTGTTAACATTAGACGTTCGTAACATTGTTAACATTAGACGTTCGTAACATTGTTAACATTAGACGTTC
>JAOUQX010077098.1:0-12997 GCA_028566295.1 Liobagrus marginatus
TGACCCCAGTGTTCAAATTTGTATGCTGGGATATGCAGAATCAAAGAATTTCACTGTATGTTGTACTGTATGATGTGTATGTGACCAATAAACTTAACTTTACTTTACTTAATGGCTGGTGTCTGAAATGAGCTTTTTTTAAATTTTTCGCACAAGATCTCAAAGGCGATTTATATAATTATGAGGTCCAAATTGTGAGGTAAAAACTGAAACATCCTATAACTTGTTTTTTTGAAAATTACATTCCATGCAGGGTGAATGAAAAGAGTTTGCATAGCTGAAAGTGCATCATAAATAAAGCTATTGTCTCTCAAAGAAAGAGTTGACTCAGAATCACTGAAACGAGTCATTTTAAATTCGATTCCCTTAATTTTATGTCACAAATTCTTACATTGGCACTCTTCCGTAGAAAACCACACAATCTGGCAACACTGAACGTAGGTGTAAAACCTCTATTGTGTACGGCCATTCGGTTTCAACACGCGCTGAGCACAGTAGACCAATCAGAACATGTAAAGCTGTTCATGGGGACTCCCAAAAGAAAATTATGCACAATTAAAACCATTATATGGCCCTTTTAAAACAGACATATGGTCAATGCAAGATACAAAGTAGAATGCGCAGTACACGTATTACTATCATCATCACCATTGCGCAGGATACAGGGCAGGAACTCAACAAGACTCTTATTTATTCTGGCATCTAGGTGGTGTAAAGAATTTCCTCCACTCCCTAAACGAGTACAAGTTTGTGTGTTTGTTTTGCTATATTACTTCCGAACAGTATTTTGGACCGATGGTGGTGTTAGTCAGTGACCTAGTGAACCAGTATTGACATATTTATTGATGGAGACTTTAAAAGCACTTCTGTAAGTCATTCTGGATACAAGCGTCTGCTAAATAACTTTAAACGTAGCGTAATATCTCAGCTGAAGACACAAACTGTATACGATCCCCCTAACTCACCAGTATACTGCAGAGTATTTGTTCAAACACGATTTCCACAAATGCTTCGTGAGGTGGAAAAAGGTGCGTCACTGTGTCGACGCGGATAGGGCGGGCCGGGACCTTGAAGCATTAGCGACTCTTCGGCCGCCCATGGCATAGTAGTCGTCCAGGCAGACTCTGGCACCGGCTTGGCCTTTACCCAAGGCGCAGAAACTGTCTCTGAAAAACAAAACAGGGTGGCCTCGCCCTCCCTCCCATTAGTGTACTGGGTAGTACTCACAGTCAGACATGGGGGCTCAGTCGCCGTCAGACCTGGGGGCTCAGTTACACTCAGACTTGGGGATTCAGACACATGGCGGGCAGGGACTCAGACACACTGGCGGGCGGGGACTGAGACACACTGGCGGGCGGGGACTCAGACACACTGGTGGGCGGGGACTCAGACACACTGGCGGGTGGGGGCTCAGTCACACTGGCACACGGGGACTCAGTCACACTGGCACACGGGGACTCAGTCACACTGGCACATGGGGACTCAGTCACACTGGCACATGGGGACTCAGTCACACTGGCACACGGTGGACACATACCTTCCGAAGTCAGGCACGCCGTCACGCAGGCCATCACACACGCAACTGCAGATGCTACTGCCCACGTGGCGTCTGCCCTATACTCCCCATTCGCCACGCAGTCCACATCAGCACCATGCTTGACACTCTCCGTACATGCAACACACTCCACACATGCAACACTCTCCACGCATGCAACACTCTCCACGCACTTAACATTCTTTACGCACTTAACATTCTCTACGCACTTAACATTCTCTATGCACTTAACATTCTCTGCGCACTTAACATTCTCTACGCACTTAACATTCTCTACGCACTTAACATTCTCTACGCACTTAACATTCTCCACGACCTCCACATTCACACCGTCAGTATCTGTCATACCGTCAGTCTGTGGGATGTCGAACTTGGGCGGGTTGTTGTCGGTGGGTGGGTTGTCGTCGGTGGGTACAGTAGGTCGGATGGGTTCCGTCAGTACAGTGCGGGGAGTTGCTTTAAATGCGTTCTCGGTCTGCTTTTTCCTGTCTACACAGTTTTTGTCGGTGGGGGCCAGAACTCTTCTTGCATATTCCAAAGCTTGTGCGCTGGTCATGTTCACGATGTCCTCCGCTCGTGCCGTGGACGGATCTTCCGTGTAAGTTGTTCTTGAAAAACTGTGCGTAGGTACCTCTTGCACTGGCAGAAGAGCTGGTTGGGTGCCACGTTCTGATCCTTCAACGTGCTGCTCGGCGTTGTGCGCGTGCTCGGGGAGCGTGCTCGGCTCTGCATGCCGTTGTGGGCGTGGTTGTAGTTTCCGCAACCCCTTCGGTGTTTTGCTTGGGGTTGGTGCCGCCGGCTCCGGAAACATCCGCGCTAGCCATTACTCCTTTGTAAGGGTGATCCAGCCGTCTTCTGCGCTTGGCTCACCGCTGTACTCCTGTTCTGTGGGCGTGCTCGGCTTCGCTTGTTGTTGGGGGTGTGACTCTTTCCTCATGAGAGTACGAGACTGGGTAGCGGGGTCGTGGAGGATATAATCCCCCAAGTCCGAATCACTGTCACTCGGGAGGTGGCGATTATAATATTCGGTGAGGCTGGGTAGCTGGGAGTCCTGATAGTCTGGGTGCCGGGGGAAACACACCACCCGATCGAACCGACCGCTCAACAGCCACTCCCTCGTGCATGCCTCCAGGATCGCCTGCTCTTCCTCCGCCTCGATCTCACTCGCGTTTGCACCCCGGTCTGGTACCTTGTCAGCTTGTCCGCTGATTATCGCCTCTAGCAGGGCACGCTCTTCCTCGGGGGCCAGCTGATAGATGGAGCCGTCATCCCATTCTCCCCACAAGGGTTCCTCTCGCTTTGACGAGGCGCGCTGTCGGCGGCGTGCTGCTTTTAGTGTCACCTTCTTTCCCATCTTGACGTCCTTTCTCTCTCTCCGTTAACTTTTTACGTGCAGGGTCTCGCACCCTTCTCACACGTCGTGCTTGGATGTCTAACTTGACACACCTGGGACCTTGACGGCGTCTTCCGTGGTCTTGCACTTGGCACGTCGGAAATCACTCTCTCTTCTATCTTTTCTCTCTCTCCGTTAATTTTTTACGTGCGGGGTCTCGCACCCTTCTCACACGTCAAGCTTGGAGATCTGGTTTGCCACACCTGGGACCTTGAAAGCGTCTTCCGTGGTCTTGCACTTGGCACGTCGTAAATCACTTTCTCATCTCTCCGTCTCGTGGATAAGCCCGCTGAGTCAAAGTTTTAACGGCAGTTCATTCTGTCACGTGGAGCAACGGCTCGCTCCGATTCCCGGTATGAAAGGGTGACTCAGTCGCAGGCAGAGATCAAAAATAAGATTCTTTATTAAACATAACATGACAAGATGCCGGGATACTGGCGTGACCTCCAGCTCAATGCAAGCTGGGGTTTACAATGCACTGCGACACCACAGTCTCTGAGCAGTTCCTAAATACCAAACATAATTAGTCTTTAACCTAACCCAGGTGCGTGTGCTTAAAGCTGCCGCACAGTGAACCAACATAAAGTGAACACGGGTGTTTGCAGTGTGATAATCAGTACAACCTCGTGCTCCTGTAACATAAACATCAACCTTAACATGTGCACCAACTAAACATGAAAACTCCGTGAGGCACATGCCTCTACGTTACATCATTTAGTGTTGTTGCATCCTCCGAACATTTAGTTCCCTTGCTTGTAAAGCTAGCGGTGTTATAACGCACGTAGGCCTTTTCAAAATGATTCGTAAGCGAGCACAGACCGAGATTTTAATGCGTTATGTTATAGCCCTGCATGTTTTTAACATTTATATGGAATATTTGCCATGCAGTGAGTATCACTGATCTTAACGATGACTTGCCTACAGTTCCTATGTAGGTGGCCGTTGGTGCAGTGTAGGAACTGCTGATTCCAACTTAGCCATGTAAACAAAGTAATACTGAATGAGATAAAAGGCTTAGTGAAATGTAAAGGTTAGCTACTAAAATCATGTATGCAGTAGTGATTTCCATAATAGAGGAAATAAAGGACTATTATAATTATTCCCACATGTATGGACACACAAACACACACACAGGAGGTGAGTATGTATAGGCAGATTATCTGCATTAGCAAAACTAGTGAATCTAGCGAGCGTTGTGTGGAGAGGATGTTCTGGAAGGAAAAAATGAAGGAAAAGAAGGAGGGACGAATAATAGATAACAGAAGCGGTGTTTTAACCCTTTCATGCATGGTGTCCACTATAGTGGACAGATATTTGGAATCCATTTTGAACCGTTTAAGTTGTAGTACTATGTCCCAACCCCCAAAGTGTTGTCTACAATTCCAATTAATTATTAGGGGTCAAGCCCCATAGGGGCGTATTCCAATACATAATAAAAATAAAATCTTTTATTTGAATTTTCTCTTTAGATTTCTTGATCATATGATGAATATGAATTGACATTATCCAAAGAATCAGAAGCAAGAGAGATTAATTTCTACCTGTATTTTTATGTTTTATGTAAATTGTTTATTACTACAAAGGCTACAAATTGGGCTTGACCCCGTTAATTGCTGCTTGCAGCTATGTTTGTCTTTATATCTCTTTAGTATGTTGAGATATGACATCACACATTCAAAATGGCGGAGGTAAGAGTTCTATTGAATCACACTTTTTACACCATTGATGCATGGTATCCACTACAGTGGACACCATTTTTGACTGGAAAAATTTCAAGAAATATTTACTGAAAAAAAAAAACAACAACAAAAAATATCGCTCTGTGAATGAACCATTCTTTCATGAGACCCTTTTTATAACACGCAATCTACTTATTCAGATATTATTTATCACATACACATGCTTATACATACATCTCTCCTGTATAGATTTGTCGATCCGTTTTTTTGTAACTTGTCTTAGTGTAGACTTTAATAGGATTACTGTCATGGACTGTGTCTAAAGTGTATGTCACAAGAGAGGGACTGAGACAGATAGACAGATGCTTTTGCAGGTAAAACAATTTTATTAACCTGAAGTTAGAGGGTCCGAATCGATTACCAATACTTAAGGTCAAAAACAACAGAAACAGGCCAGGCGTTAAACATACGGCAGACATGAGCAAGTAGATAAAAGCAGATGCAATATCAAAAAAAGGCAGTAAGTGAATAAATGCTTGGGAGTAGACGGGTAAAACTCACTGAGCGAATACTATTCCGGTCTGTGTTAGTTTAAAAGGTGTGCTGTATGTTAAGCTGCAGTTGAGCGCCGGTGAAGATGATTATTTCACATTTTAGGCTGCTCTGAACTGGAATTGAAGCGTAAATTATGATGATGTGAGAGTATAGAATAACGATGATCTCCAGCTTAATATTTATATAAAACAGCCCGTATTACAGAATCAGCTCCATTGTTTGATGCCAGCCATCAAACAAATGTAACAGAATACCAACGACATTTTACCAAACTGAGGAGGATGTGGAGGATGTGAACAAGAGGATGTGGTGGCTCAATGGTAAGGCTCTGGGTCAGTGATCAGCCGGTCGGGGTTCAAGCCTCACACTGGGCAAGCTACCATCATTGGGTCCTTGAGCAAGGCCCTTAACCTCACTTGCTCCAGGGGCGCCGTTCGTTCTGGCTGACCCTGCGCTCTGACCCCAGTGTTCAAATTGATATGCTGGGATATGCTTACATTTCACTGCGTGTATGTGATAAATGCGATCTGAATTTAAACTGTCAAATCATTTAAAGCAAACAAGAAAGAATTGCTCCTATTTTTGGATGATTTAACACATTATTTGAACCTGCTATGGTACTGAGTGCTCACGAATATGCCTATACTTTAATCTTTCAACCCATGGCAACCTTCTAAAAAAATCTCCTGCACTTAAAAGGTTAGAACTGAGTGAGCTAAATTACTCTCCTCATTATTGCAGGGAGAAGGATAGAAGTATCACTGCAGAAAGGCGTGCTAATAAGTTTGAAAAAATGAATAAGGATCACAATCATTTAAGTGGCCAATTACATTTGCATACACTTAAGAGTCGTTAGCACTCCTGCTTCACAGCAAGAAGGTTCGATTCCCGCCCATGATCTTTTTGTGTGGAGTTTGCATGTTCTCCCTGGGCTCTCCGGTTTCCTCCTGCCTCCAAACACATGCCATTGGGCATAGGTGAATTAGCTACTCTAAATTGTCCATAGGAATGAATGTGTGTGTGAATGGTTGTCTGTCTCTAAGTATTAGTCCTGTGATTAACTGCTGATTGTACAGGATGTACCCCGCCTCACACCCTAAGTTAACTGGGATAGACTCTAGCGCCACTACGACCCTGAACAGGATAAACGCTAGACAATGGATGAATGAATGTAAATGATATAAATAAAACATAATATAGATCTAATCTGTATGGGTTATTCTAGACAGGGTCATGGGGAGTGTGGCGTGGGATATACCACGGATTGGGCAATCCATCATAACTCACATAATCCCAACACACACAATTTAGGGATGTTACTCAGTCCACAAGGCAGGTTATGGGACTGGTGAGGAATGTGGAGTACCTGGGTAGAGCATACAAACAAGAATCAGGAATCAAACCCTGAACCTCAGAACTGTGACTCAAATGTGCAAAAAAAAAAATAATAATTATGTAAGCTTCATATAATTAAAAAGGTTTAGACTTTGTTGCCTTTTTTAATCAAGCACTTTGTTAGGAAAAAGTGTTAATGCTTTAACAGTAAAACTGTTGCATATGATTTTCTGGTTTTAGAATTTCACCTACATTTAATGATGTGTTTAATTTATAATCTTAAGCACTATTTCACTCATTTAGTCAGGATAGGTGTTGGATAGGATGCCTGGCTCTCACAGAGAGTCATTTACACTGTCAACCAATGTAGCCAAGCCAATCCAGCTACCAGCAAGTTTTGGACAGATGAAAAAAACCAGGGAAACGTAGAAGAAATAAAATGTAACAATACATATTGTATAGAAGTATTTCTGAATATAATATGATTTCAAATTTGCTTATATTTTAGAGACTGATAATTGGGTTTGGTTCCTGCCGATAAGGATACAGGATTTCCCAGAGGAAAATGACAGCCCTCCTGTCCTTATCAATCAGGAGAACTGACGGCAGCTAGACGGTGCAATCAGTAGTAGCAATATAATAGTTTGCAATCAGAGCGTCCAGCTAGGACCTACACATTGATAACAGTTTAAGAGATATGAACGAGTAGGGAAGTGGGAGTTCCATATCAACCAAAGGATTAAAGAAAAAAAAGTTACAGAATGTCTGACTGTTTTCCCCGAGTCCCCTGGCACTACAGTCAGATTTGGGCAAAGGGGAGGGGATGGGGGAGGGGAAGGGGGGTATGTAAGGGCAGACGAGTATGAATGAGAAGGAAGAAAGGAGCTTAATGATGACAGCAGCAGATGAAGCATTACAGTCTGCTGAAGGAGACCAACATCCCAGTGCTATACCTGCGCAAGCTAGAAATAAAAAATGTATATAAGTATGAATCATACGTGTAATTTGATGTTTGATTTGTTCCCTGCATGCTGTTCTCAAACATCATTATTAACATGAAAAGATGGCACTATAGTTGCTCTCAGTGAGCTGAAAGGCAGCAGTCAAGAGAATTTCACATAAGCAGTCCAAAGACATTCTAGCTTTATAATTACAGCCTCACATATTTATGGCCAAAAACCTGCTCATTCAAGGCAAGGCAAGTTTATTTATATAGTACCTACTATTTCATACCCATAAGTAACTCAAAGTGCTTTATAAAAAAGGAATTAAAATACCGGTAATCATAAAAAATAATAATAATCAAAACAACATAAACAAGAAATGTAAAAATATTAAAATGATTTAAGCCGAATTTGAAGAGAAAACAGTGCGTTTAGGTTGGCCATAGCACAGAGCTCATTCAGTAAATGCAAAGCTAAACAGATGTGTCTTGCGACTGTATTTAAATATGGCTACTGCTTAAGCGCATCTGGAAGCCGGTTCCACCTGCGGGTGGCATAATTGCTAAAAGCGGACTCCCCGTGTTTTGACTGAACCCTTTTTGTACTTCTAACTGACTTGATCCATTCATGCATTTATCTCATCAGCCAATCACGCGACAGCATAGATTCCTGCAGCTACAGATCAGTGATTTTGGTGTTTGTATTAATACATTTTACAAACACTGAATAGAGGAATGCAGAAGTGATTATCCTAGTCTAATCAGGTAGATTAGGAATTTAATATTTTTGTCCCATCCATAGGAAATGAGTGGAGGCATTTTAGAATAATTAAAGCACCTGGTTTATAATTAGTGATCTAAGCGAGCGCCTACTTTTCAAAAGTGTTACTCTTCTGTGTCACTATTGCCCGGGATAAACATTAAGATTCTGCCCACTCGCTCGTCGGTACAAACTCTGGCTTTTAAACACATTCACACCTTTCCTGACATTGGTAAATTTCAGGCCCTCTGGACATTTTGACTTTGATGACTTACTGCATTCGTGCCCTGAAAAACAAACAGCGCAGGGCTGCTGTAGAGCTCAGACAGGATGATGGTTAAAAGGCTGCTGCCATAAATCAGCATCCTCAGTCTCACAATTTTAAAGGGATTTTAATTACAGAATTCATTCATTTGCGTTTTGCAAGTAATACATTCATAATATGTTTGTTCACGGACACCAAAACAACAGTCCAATTGGTAAAAGAACTGTTACATTCCATATGGGATTTTTCTAATACTTAATAACACATTTATATTCCTAATAAACAAGCTGAAATGTTACTATCTCATTTAATGACTAACTGTCGTTGGCACGTTGTCTCTGCTGCTTTCAGTAATAACATCGCAGGAGATTTTAATGACTTATGAATATTTAATGGTCTTTCAGAGAGAAGAAAAAGTTTTGAAGCTTGATGTACAGTGTGACAACTGACTTCAGACTTTCTGGCAAATTTTAAAAATGAAAAAAAAAATGGAGTGAAAAAAAATCAATAGTTAATGCAAGAACACTGTAGAGCCTAACGTTTAATCACATGGATGGATGTATTTTAAACATACATTTTTAGATTTAATCTCACTATTATTTCTATAATAACTAGATTTTGGAACGTGGCCATGGTGATTTTCCTCTTTAGCCACAAAATACAAATTACAAAATAATTAGTAAGAGTAGGCATTATGTCAGCTAAGGAGGTCCGGACTGCCGTTAGCGTTCCAGTTCATCCCAAAGGTGTTCAGTGGGAATTCTTTCACTCTTACTTTAACACACCATGGCGCTTAGGGGATTTGTGAACAGTGGCATTGTCATGATGAAACACTGATTGGACCCCTTAGCACCAGAGAAGGAACACTGTAACGCTACAACATACAGAGCCATTCTAGACAATCTTTTCTACCAAGGTTGTGGCAACAGTTTGGGGAAGACAATTATGTGTGTGTTCTGGTAGGGTGTCCACCAACCTTTAGTCATATTGAATAGTTATAGATCTTATTTATTTATTTATTTATTTATAGTTACACTGTGGTATGTGTTCTCCAAAAGCTACATAATCTAAGTACATTATCTAATTGACGGTATACAAACTAATGCTAACATACAACTTCCAGCAAGTATTAGTTGTAGGGATTGTAAATCAAACACACTTTAAGGTACATATTTTACACCTTTAATTACTTATTAATTTAACCTTCATTATTACAATTTATTTCCAACGATTATTAGCTATGCTCGTGATCAATGATTCTACAGACCATGTGATTCACATCAAGTCTATGATGAATGCTTTTATTTGTGCAGTGGGTTGAACATTTTGAAACACAGGTGCACACACAGCAGGAATATAAATTCCCTGCATACAAACACTGGCTGGCCACCTGTGGGGTGTCTGCATGCAACTCCACCACAAATAGCGTTTGATAGCATCCCAGATTCATGTCTCCTACAAGCTGGTAAGAAAAAAACACAGCAAATACAACATGACCTGCATTAATAATTAAACTCATTCATTTCTTGTTTAGATGATGCTTATATCTAAACCGTATTGGATGAGTTCTTACTGAAACTTCCAGCTGTGCTGCCACTAGGATTTAAACTCATGAGTTCGACTCAGTTAATCAGTGAGCTTTTATGGAATTGGGATAGTTAACTAATATAATATGCACTATATGGGCAGAATAAATTGGACACCTGACCACTTCCTCTAAATTAGCCTTAAGAATTCTGGAAATGCTTTCCACTAGATTTTGTAGCGTGGCTATAGGGATTTTCCTCATTCAGACAATATTATTAATGAGGCACTTATGTTGGTTAAGGAGGTCTGGGGTGCAGTCAGTGTTCAGACATGCTCTCCATGGAACTTGATTTGTGCACAGGGGCATTGCCCTGCTGTGTTTGGGCCTCTTACTTCCAGTGAAACATTCTACACAAATGTGTGCTTCAAATTCTTGCAACAGTTTGTGGAAGACATACTTATGAGGGTGTGCTACATGGCCTGTAGGTATGGCATCGGTGAGGCTGATGAGCTGTAAAAGTAATATTGATTTCCTAGCTTTTGTCCAATGAAACCAATAGGATTTCTATGCTAAAGGAGTGTCTTTGATATCAGGAATAAGATTTCCCTCTGATTTTTCAAGCAAAAAATACATCTTAAGGAAGACTTGAATATTGGGCGGGGCCATGATGTGCCGCTAGAAAATAAAACGGAGCATAGCATACTATCAAAACGATCCAGTGTTAGTTCAATAAAACTAAGGCAGGCGTTTCAGAGTTGCTCTGAAGCTATTAAACAAATGGGATTTATTTTTGTCTTAGTGGGGTTGTTTTGACTACGACTTTAAAGAGGACATGCTCTGTGTCTGGAGTTTTTGACTTCACACTGAATATTAAAGTTTCTATACGGTATCGTTTGCATCAAGATCAAAGCTCCAAAGAACGCATTCGCCTCCACTCTCACCGCTGTGGCAGCTGTTTTTTTCTTAAGTATCTGCATCTGAAACTTTTTTTTCTCATGAAGCGGTAGTAACCGGGTCCATCAAATTCGGCAATTATCAGTGACAGTTCAACACCCCACAATTAACTGCTGCTTAGAGTTATGGAATTGCTGTTTGCTCTGACCTTTCAAATGAACCATTGGAAACCATTGAAAAATAAAGCAGCCAAAGGGATGACAGCTCATTTAGTCTGCAGTAGGATTATAAAAGGGCATGAACTAAATGACAGGAAATCATTTCCAAGGATCACGTGTTAATTATGTCCACACTTTTCATGGTTTTAAATGGTTAGAATTTCAGTTTTCATGAAACAAACAGAAAATAAGTGGGTTTTTTTTTGGAAGCGTGATTAAAATCTGCAGTTGTAAGCAGTGTTGGCAAGTTACTCTGGAAATGCATTTAAATGACTAATTACTTCTTTAAAAAGTAAAAGAGTTACTGTTATGATTACTTTATTTAAAAAGTAATTCGTTAGATAACTAGTCACGTTACTAGTCCCCCAGCAACCCCACTTCCTGAAAAACATAATAAATCCGTTAAAGGCAGAAAAACGTTATAGGCAGCACCCACTGCCACATGACTCACTGCGCCGGTGAAGTTATTTCTCGAGATGGTGCGCCGCACCTTTCTCCTCCACATAAATGACAGTGTACAATAAAGTTCTTGATTTTAACAGAAATAAACTTAAAATAATGACTGTGTTCCCAGCTACAGAACGAGTAATTTTCACTTTTTATCCCGTGTTTTTGTTTGTAGCCGTCTCGCCTCGCACAAGCTTACCTGTCAAAGTGAGTCCCAGGTTGATGACGTCGTGTGTGCGCTAGCAGGCACCTACGAAATACTTACTATAAGATAAAGGGTTATTTCTCTTTTCTACGATGTAACGCAGCAGTAACGTATAGTAACCTGGGTTTGGAACTATACTATAATTCCCTTTTTTTAATTATAACGCGTTAAATTACTTCGTTACTAAAAAGTAGTCAAATTACAGTAACGCGTTAATAAGTAGCACATTACTACCCAACACTGATTGTACGATAGGATCATATGACATCATTTTTGTGTGTATATTTTGTATTTTTCTATCTTGTGTATAAAACTCTTCTTTCCTTTTATATTGAATTCTATTTGTATTCTTATTTGGTGAGTTGGAGCAACGATAACAAACCCAATTTCTCCGCTGGGGATTATTAACGTATTTCTAAGGCTTTGTACACTGTAGCATTACATTAGTACTTCACTGGAATTAAGAGACCCAAACATTGTTCCAACATGACAATGCCCCTGTGCACAAAGCTCCTGTATTCCAGCAATACAGGGTGTGTTATGGTTGGAGTGGAGAACCCAAGTGTGCTGACCTGCTAAATCTATGCCAGGAGGTGTTGTAGTCAGGATCAATTGCGTAGATGTAAATTGACGTGTTCATGGTCTCCTGCAAATGATTGGTATTCCAGCGAGGGTGTTCCATTTAGCACTTACTGTTCTCGGAATTGGGTCTGTGACCCAGACAAGAAGAAAGCAGTGACTGAAAGTAAGTCAATGTAAGTGAATGATTGATAGCATGATGAGCTGAGTTAGTAAGTTTCTAGCCACAGCTTTGAGCTGCTTCAAAAAAAAGAAAAAAAGAAAGTGAAATATGTATAGCAAGGAGTGTGTCACTCCGTAGCACTGTTTTTCATTTCTTAAATGAAATTAAAATTTCAGTTTTTTCATGACTTTTATGCAGTTATTCTATGAAAGGTATATTTGATGACTACATTGCTTTTGCCAGGTATTTAAACTGTAGCATGAAACATCTTTTCAGATGTATAGGACATTTTACAGACTTTTACAGAGCAGCTCTAGGGACAAGACTAAAACCAACCTACAGCAGTTTATGTAAGTAAGCAACATAAATAAATTGCGTTGTAAAGACTTCATAATAGAGACTGCCCTCTCAGGTGCTCAGGACTTTCTACACCTGCACCGTCGAGAGCATCCTGACCGGCAGCATCACAGCGTGGTTC
>JAOUQX010077137.1:0-12984 GCA_028566295.1 Liobagrus marginatus
GAGCATAAAAGGTGTTTAGCTCTTGTGCTAGTGAAGCGTCCGCGCTCGTCATCTTAGGTGATGGTGTTTTATAATCCGTCATTGTTTTTAGCCCCTGCCACATGTCTCTAGAGCTCTGATGGAAGAGAGACTCTAGTTTCTCACCATACCGTTGTTTCGCTGTTTTTATTGCTTTGCGTGCGATACTGACAGCGACTTTGTATTCACTCCTGTCTTTGGTCTCGAGACTGGCTTTGTAGGCATTGTCGCGCGATTTAATCGCATGATGGACAGTTTTATCCACCCACGGTTTTTGGTTTGGAAATATTTTAATAGTGGATTTCTGAATTAATTTGTCAGCTAATTTCCCAACAAAACTTGTAACTACATCTGTGAACTCGCTGATGTTATCTGAGCTACGTTTGAACATATCCCAGTCTGTGTTATCTAATGCGTCTTGGAGCGCGGTCGCTGATTGGTCCGTCCATTGTGGCACCTCCCTGCTGACCGGAACGTCTTGTTTCAGCCTGCATAAGTACCTGGGTAATAATAAAATGGCGTCATGGTCGGATTTCCCGACTCCGGGGCGTGAGAGAGCTTTGTAGCCGTTTCTGATCATTGTGTAGCAGTGGTCTAGCGTTTTTTCGCCTCTGGTGGCACACGTAATGTGCTGATGAAAGTTCGGAACTGCGCGTTTGAAGTTGGCGCTGTTGAAGTCACCCGCAACAACAAGTACGGCGTCTCGGTGGGAAGTTTGGTACGAAGTTATCGTTTCCTGGAGATCACATAGAGCGCTATGCATGTCTGCTGGTGGTGGGATGTAAACGGCGCTGATTATGAACGAACTAAATTCTCTGCGAAGGTAGAACGGGCGACATTTTAGAGACAGCAGCTCCAGGTTCGGTGTGCACAACCGAGAGAGAGTTACGATGTTCGCGTTGTTACACCAGCTACTATGTATCATAAGACATACCCCTCCTCCGCGAGTTTTTCCAGACTCTATTGTTCTGTCCATGCGATGTATTGAGAAGGAATCGGCCAGCTGTATCGCGTGGTCTGGAATGCGTGCATCCAGCCACGTTTCCGTGAAGCACATGATATTGCAGTCTCGGATGTCACGTTGGAATTTAATCCTAGGCCTAAGGTCGTCAAGTTTGTTTTCCAAGGACTGTACGTTCGCTAGAAAAATAGAGGGCAGAGAAGGACGATGTTCCTAACTCCAGCTCGCTTACCTCGAGGGGGTCTGCGGCCTCTACGCCTTCCATTGTTCTTAAGGATTGCGCGCGGCCAATTCAAATCCGGGGTTAAAAGCGGCTTTTGGTGAGTAGATTTTTCCTTAATAGACATCAGGGTTCCTCTGCTGTATGTAATGCGATCCATGTTGTAAGGAAAGGTAGAAAAGGTTCAGGGTAGAATAGCTATAAGATTAGGGAAGGTTGCAACTGAGTACAGTGAATCGTAAGGCAGCCGACTAGCGCAGCGCCATTTTGGTCGTGATAGTTTAGATAGTTAAATAGTGTGGATGAGTAGTTTATTTGGCAAATCAAAGCTCATAAAAATTTTAAACCTTTACATTATTTACCTTGAAAACGTACCTTCCACTGGGGTTATGTTTTGTTTTATGTTGTTTATTTTAAGTTACAGTTTGTTGTTGCGTGTTCGCTAGAGATTTTACGATTTTATGTTTCGTTGGTTCAGTTTATTGTGTTATACTCTATAATGAGGTGTAGGTAGCTGCATCAAACATCTTTGTATTTTATATGCTATATTTTTGCTCCTATCCTTTTTATTTTGGGTTGCGTTTATATGCTAAGAAATAGTTCGGATTTGATTAATATAGAGATACAAGTTTTTTCCAAGGCCATGGTTTGTGATGGTCTTAGTGATTGATTTGTTGTAGCAAAAAAGTTTACATTTTTCCAAATTATTGCTTTAGAGGGTCTACATAATTGTACTACATGGTTCACAACAGTAAGTTTTGAAGTGTTAGAATAAGCATATCTGACTATGTGAGCATGGTGGTGCATGGAAAAGACCATTTTATTAAGGCAGATAATTAACTGTTGACAACATATGGGTTTTGAAGACATCTGTAAAGTTGTGGTGCCATCTATGGCCGCCCATCCTCATAAAATTGGTTTGTTTTAATATACGAGATGTTTAAATATAAAGTAAAAAAATATTAAGCTATGTAAAATAGGCTCATTGAGATTGGGAAGTGCCAGATTTGTTTAAGATTTACTGCAGGTTGTTTCTTTACGTTTGTGGAGTTGATTGGTTTGTGACGTGTTTATGGATTTATTTATTTCATTGCAATACCAATATTACCATAGTAATGTTATCCATATTATTAGTGGTTTTGTGATTATTGAGTATTGATTTACTGATTATTGATTTATTGATTATTGTGTATTGATTATTGGTTATTGATTTTATTTTATTTATATTATTCATTTTATTTTTTGGATTATTCAAATATTTGATTAAGTCTTGATTAATTTGATTTGGGCTGACTGAAGAAACCTAAAAATAAGTAATACAAGTAGGTGTGAGAGTAAAACCTTAAACCTAGTTAAATTTGTCATTCTTCACCGTAAGACTAAAATAAGACCAAGAACTGTGCGTGTCCACTTTTATACGCAATGCTGTTCGGGATTGACAGAAGCTTTTAAATAATTATTATTGATACTGTGCCACAGTGATTTATAGACACTGAAAATCTGAAAATTAATCTGTGGTTGTGGGGTTGTTCGGGGCTGCGTATGCGGCTGGATGCCCCAGGGCCTGTGTGCCCTTGTGTTAATAAGCGATTAAGCAAGTAAAAATCAGTAAAAGATCAGTACAATGATGATGAATTGTCAATTGTTTACAGAAAACCCTGCCCAAAGGAGGTGACTGCCTCTGTCCCGGAGCAAGCTGAGAAGGGTGTACTGGGTGAACAATTCAGCTACGTTAATATTGATCAATGTGGTAAACTCATGGGTGAAGGTACGATGAACACACACAATAAAGCAAATAGACGGTGGTTGTGCATAATCAAAAACAAAATAATTTAGGACACTAATAAATGCAAACAGGACAAGACAAGAGTGCACCATGAGTAGCAAAAAAACTTACAGAAAAATCAACAGATTTAGTGCAAATATAGACAAAACTTGGAGCATGACGCCATACCAAAAGTAATATCCTCTAACTAAAAAAGCAGTAGATGGTATAAGAGCAACAATACAGGACTTGGTAGAAGAACGAGTTTTAATTTAAACCAAAAGTCGATGTAACACTCCAATTTCTCCAGTTCATTACATTATCCCGAAATACCTTCATTTAGGTTGAGTCCTGTTCTTTTATTTTTCCATAATTCTTTCTCCTGGTGCATTGGCCTGGAATCGAATTCTACCACTAAACCACCAATGCCTGGTACAGTAATTTATCCCTGTTCTGATACTTTTTCTTGCTCCTGCTTTCTTCCCGTATCAGCCTGCTATATTTTTCCTAGAAATTATCAAGTTATCTTTTCTATGTGCGACACATTTACAGTGATTTCTAATGATTTTTCCAGGTAAAATCATTGTTCTTAGTAACTCTAATATAGCAGGCCACACCCTGTGTTACTGTCATATGTCTGTGTAAATAGTACATGCCTTCCCTGCTCCTAATTTTCTGTTGTAATAGCTGTTATTTCTTCAAATTGTGCGGAACACGGCTGTGGCAGGGCCACTCTGCTTACCCCTTTAATTGGGTCTGACTCATACTCCACCACCGTATATGCAGCTAAAACATGTTTTAAAAAAAAACATGTTTTGGTTCCTCTAATGCCTGTGCTTCCAAATCTAATCTTGCCCTTATAAATTTCAGAGATTCTTCTGTATATTCATGTGGTGTTCCCGCATTACTTTCTCTCTAGGGTTAACTGTTTTACAGCTTTCAATAATGAACTCTGGTGCTGACAGTATTACCTCATAGCCCTCATAGTGACTGTAGAGACGCTTCTACTTGCTGCTCTCTGTTCAACAACCCACTGTTCGAGTTTGTCCTCTAACTGTGGCCATCTCGCTTTGTTCCCTCGGAAACTCTGTTTAGTCTTTTTTCATAGCCCTCATTTGTGGTCACAAATGTCTGGCTAGTTAATAACACATGTAGTGCATGACAGATATAAGGTTACTGGATGTCCCATGGTTATAGAAGATGCCTTTTCATATGCGAATGCTGCTGCAACTACTGCTCTGTAACACTGTGACATTCCATGTTCTATGTTATCAAGTGCTGAGCTATAATAAACTATTGGTCTTTTTCCTAGTCCTGGTTCAGTCTGCGTTAATACCGCTGACACAAACCCCTTTCTCTCTGAAACATACAATTGAAATGGGTTGCTATTGTCAGGATTAGCTAATGCTGGTTTTGAGGCCATTTCAGTCAGGTTGCTTGCGTTGATGTTATTTATTAACAGATAATGCATACGGTTAGGTTTGGCGGTATGGATCCGTTCTGGGCGGACTCCCGCGCCCGTCCGAGTGCCTTGCTTGGACCGGGCGGGGAGAGCTGCGAGTCAATCCCCCCTGGGGTGCAGAACGGATCCGGTGCTGTACGCGCAAGCTTGCGTGCAGCTGCTTGTTTCTTGCGTGTTGAACCGCCGCATGAGCGGGGAATTGGAGGCCGCCAGAGGCGCCGCGCGCTCGATTAGCTCTTCCATGGATTGTTTGGTTGTGAAAGTACGGGGTTTGTTTGTTGTTTTTCTTTTTTTTTTCTTTTTTCTTGCGTCGATGTTATTTATTAACAGATAATGCATATGGTTAGGTTTGGCGGTATGGATCCGTTCTGGGGGGACTCCCGCACCCGTCTGAGTGCCTTGCTTGGACTGGGCGGAGAGAGCTGCGAGTCAATCCCCCCAAAACGACCATATGCCTGCCCCCCCAAAACGTAAGTGTACGGGGTTAGGGTTAGGGGAGCGGGGAAGCGTACGCCCGACCACGCGATTCGGATGGCAGAGGAAGCGTGCGCTCGGCTAAATGGATCTGCGCACTTTTTTTTCTTTTTTTTTTGGTAGAAGCGGCCGGGGAAGTGTATGCCCAACAGCGCGAGTCGGATGGCCGGGGAAGCGTGCGCTCAGCTAGATGGGTCTGCGGGGCTCTCTTTTTCTTTGTTTGTTTGTTGTGGAGTTCAATATGGGAGCGACTAGCCACTTGGATCCCATGGCTTCTGCTCCTCTGGAATGCCCTTGCATCCTGGATGTTTGTTTTTTTTTGTGACTAGGCCGCTGTTGCTGCTTCGATCCAGAATGAATGATCGTGTATTGCTCCCGGGGGGTGGAGGATTTTCAGACTGTAAAGACGGGGGCGAGCCAGGTTCTGGACATGCTTCTCACCTCTGCTGAACGGGTTTCACCGGAAGGAGCCTGGGGTGAAACTCAGATACCAGGATCGTAGGAGAAATGGAATAGTTAACACGTGTTGCGAGTTCTCCCGCTCTGAGCATTTATAGGAGGCGGGGAGAAATGGCGCCTCCAGTGGTCCTCGTACGGATTGAAGCAGCCTTGCTGTGATTTGGTGACCCGCTTTGGTGCGGAGGATGGTAAGAAACGTTTGTCGTGGTGTTTGTGCTTCTCCTGGTGCTGTCTAGGAGCAACGGATTGATGGCTGTCCAGACAGGCTGCAGATGTACGGATTCAGGCTTCTCAGGTGGAACTGAAGCCTGAACCTGCTTTTTTTTTTTTGTTGAACAACAAGCTGTTGTTAAGATCAGGCCGTACGACTTGTCAGGGAAGCACAAGCCCGGCTGTACTGGCCTTGCTTTTTTTTTTTGTTGAACAACAAGCTGTTAAGATGGGGCGGTACGACTTGTCGGGGAAGCGTACACCCGGCTGTACTGGCCATGCCCCTTTTTTTTGTGTACACGAGCTGTTGTTAGGATCAGGTAGTATGGATTGTCGGGGAAGCATGCGCCCGGTGACGGTCCAACGACGGTCTCGTGGTTCTGCACGGGCTTTTTTTTTTTTTGCGCTTGAGGTAGTGATTGCTGTTTATTCGCCCAGGTTGCAGACATGTAGTTGTAGTCGCATGTATATTTATTCGGCTAGGCGAAGAGAGGGTGAACATGATGGCAGCGCTTTTTTTTTTTGTTTGTTTGTCCATGCTGCGTTACGTTCATCATGGAAGATAGCGTGCTAGCGTAGAAACGGGTCTTGTGCGCCTAGCATGCTGTTGAACAGGCGCGAGCCTCGTAGCGAAGGTGAATGGCGTAATGTGAGTAAATCGCCGTGGACATTGCTGCTGGACTTGAGCTCTCTGTAAGGACAGGGAAGGCGTGCAGGGCGGATTTCGTCTGTAACTTGGCCTGGTGATGATAAAGACGTTGGGAGGAACGAATGGTAAACTTCTACTTTGGTGAGGGAACCGATGTAGTTATGGGGACTTCGTGGGTTCCTCGTTGGAGTACAGGACTGTAGCTAATCATAGGCATTTGATCGTCGCTGCAGTCCGAAGCTGAACGAGCCGGTTGTTTGCTTTAGTAAAATACTGGCGAAGTCCTTACAGCCCGTTTCGCCGAATGGATCGCGACATGCAATTTGGATGCTTACTCTCTGTACTCGAGTTCGGAAGGTTGAACGATGGTTCTGATGTGGAAGCTTTATTTGTTGTTTATTTCGATACGCGCGCTTGTCCTCTGTTGCTTGACTTGGGTTTAGCAACCTCGGCGTGAAGGGGGAGTGTACGCAGCGGAGCCGCATGTGGAGCCGGATGTGTGCGCCTGCCGTTATGTGTCACCGTAGTCGACTCCAGTTGTCTGATCCTCTGGACAAATCGGAACTTGATGGATTTGAGTCTTTACCTGCGATGTCTGAGCTCGTAGGCTTGGTGGCGAGGTTGTGGAAAAGGGCTGTCTTGAAAAAGGATCTGAACTGAAGGCCATGTGTGGCCGGCCCTAGTTAGGCAGTGCACTAGTTGGTGCGGCGTGCGGCCGGCGGTGGTTGGAGCGGCGTGCGGCCGGCGGTGGTTGGAGCACACTTACTTGAGGCAGCGTGCGAACGCCTAGTTAAAGCGGCGTACGGACGGCAACAGTTACACCAGCGCACTTGGTTGGCGCCGCGTGTGGACGGCGCTGTTGAAGCGGCGCTGTTGAAGCGGCGTGCAGCCGGCAATCGTTAGCGCAGCGTGCAAGCAGCACTGATTAAGCAGCATGCGGAAGGCACTGTTGGGCAGCTTGCAGCTTTAGTTGAAACAGCGTGCGGACGACACTTTAGTTAAAGCGCGTGCGAGCGGCACTAGTTAAGGCGGCGTGCGGTGGCACTGTTTGGAGCGCGTGCGAACGTCACTAGTTGGGCAGCGGTTAGATCAACTTGCATAAGACAATAGTTGAAAAGCAGCGAGCGGCCGGCAATGATTAAATCAGCGTGCCGCGGGCAATAGTTGGAGAACAGCAGGCGGCCGGCAATACTTGCGAGCTGCCGGCAAAGTTTTTATTTATTTATTTATTGTTTTATTTATTTTTTTGTTAATTAATTAATTAATTTAATTTATTTTTTTACATTTTTTTTTGTCCTGCTCTGCTTTGGATGCGATAACAATTGTTCGAACAGTCGTGGATGCTGCATGATTGTGGATCGGTTTGTAATGTATCAGGAGGTCGGATGGATGCGCGAACACAGGTCATGGGTTTTCCTGCTTGCACTCTAAATGTCCTTGGATGCGAGAGATGCAAAGAATCTGAGCCACGGCCGCAAGATGTACGTCCAACGGCGCTATGAGTGACGGTAGATTGATTGATGACGTGTTTCCGTACGGACGTTTTTGTGTGTTGTTGCACAATGAAGAAGTGAGCGCTGTTTACTTACCCAGAGTTGGAGACATGTAGTTGTCTGTGATTTATTCATTTTTATCGATCTAGGTGGCGAATATGAGATTAACTTGACCTGATGATGATGAAGGCATCGGAAGGCACGAAGGTAAGCTTTCTTTTTCCGATGGTCTGAACTCGTCAAGATGGTGGCAATAGTGGAAAAGGGTTCCTCAGTATGAAAATAGTTGAATGAATCGTGCGTCCAGCAATTGTGGCGCGTGCCGGTCCTGGTCGATTTGCTTCTTTATGCAGCGTGTGGCAAGCAATAGTTCACCAGCAATGGTTGAACAGCGATAAATGAACGGCAATAGTTTAATGCCTTGAGCAGCCGGCAACTGTTGAACGCAGCGGCGGCTGTGTTGTTGAGCAATGCGTGCTATTGTTGAACGGCGTGCGGCTGGCTGTTTGAACGCCGTGCGGCTAGCGATAGATGCGGGGAAAAGGCTGTGCTTTAAAGGGACACTGTGGTTGGCGTCTGGATCTGACACGCTGGCTGTCGCTGATTGCGCTGTCGACTACCGCGCCTGCCTGAACTAACGCGAGGCTCGATTTCTGTTTTTTACACGTCAATGGCTGTTGTACCTTTCGCTGTCCATGCCAAGGCTGTATTAGTTCTAGTTGTAGCGTGCCAAAGGCGTGGTCGGGAAGACCGCCGGAGGGCGCCAAAGGACTGTGTTTTCGGTTTTGGTTTGCACATATGCCTTTGTTCACATACACACACACTCATACTGACTGTCATGCCCACAGTAATCATTTGCACCTGAAACTGATCTGAGTTAATCGCGTTTAGTATAAAGAGCAGGCGCTGTCGTAAGACCAGCGCGAATCATTAGTTGTAATAGTAAGTTTGTTTCACTGATTGTGAGTGTTGATGCTGAGCTGTGGACGAAAAATAAAGGATTATGTTCTTGAAGCCTGCGCCTGAGTCTTACCTGCGTCCCGGTTCGCGTCTCGCCATCCAAACAGAGCCGTTCGGAACAGCGAAACTGTTCCACTAGTCTGGTCTTCTGCTTTAATTATATTACATAATGCTGTACTTTTAAAAGCGAAGTCACAGAGCCATAGTCTGCTATACCCAATCATACCCAGAAATTACAACATCTGTCCCACGGTTTTTGTTTTGGGTGCCTTTTTAATTGCCTCTACATGTGATAGAGATATGTTACGCACTATTCGTTGTAAATATTCTACTTTTTGTTTACAAAGTTTGTCTTTACTTATTTTATGTCCGTTCTCAGCTAATGTTTTCAGGACTTCCAATGAGTCATTCAGGCACTGTAATTTTGTGTCACTGCGGATCAACAAATCTCAACGTATTGCAAAAATCAACTAGTAATTAATTTACTGATTAAAGTCTGCACTTGTAATTGTTTGAAATTAACGTACCGTATTTTCCGCACTATAAGGCGCACCGGATTATAAGGCGCACCTTCAATGAATGGCCTATTTTAGAACGGCTTTCATATATAGGGCGCACCGGATTGTAAGGCGCATAGAATAGAAGATACTGCAGTCAAACGAACCTCGTCCGTGTTGGTGATGTGCTCTGGCCGGATCTTGTTTTCAGTGATCATCTTTTTGCAGTATGCACGGAAAGTGACCAGCTTTTCTTGGTAATCTTTTGGCAGTTGCTGCGAGACGGTAGTTTGTGTGCGGATGGAGAGATTACGTCTTTTCATAAAACAAAAGCACCAAGAAGTACCGCCTCGAAATTCATCGATGTTCATGTCCCGTGCTAGCGCTGTTCGCCTTTCGATGTAGCGCCTTCATTCGAATAGTGACTGTAGAGACGCTTCTACTTGCTGCTCTCTGTTCAACAACCCACTGTTCGAGTTTGTCCTCTAACCGTGGCCATCTCGCTTTGTTCCCTCGGAAACTCTGTTTAGTCTTTTTTACTTGGCGCAGGTCATCTTCTTGCTTCCTCCACTTCCGTATCATTCATTCATTACTGTTGAATTCTCTCGCTGCTGCTCTATTCCCATATTCTACTGCGTGACCGACAGCCTTGAGCATGAACTCTGCGTTGTAAGCGCGTCTCTTGAAAGGTGCCATTTTGGAGTCTTTATACACACACAAGTGGTGTGGTGTGAGTAAGAACAGTACCGGTGTTTACTGACTACGGTAGCCGTAATGCTGCAAGCGGTGCGGCTTTGTAGTTTACCAGTCATACTGAAACATATTATTATTAAATTGTTTTCATTGGTTTTTCATACTGAAACATTTTGACAGAGTGCCTTGATCCATATATATAAGGCGCTCCGGATTATAAGGCGCACTGTTGTTTTTTGAGAAAATTAAAGGCTTAAAAGCCTTTAAAAGCACTTAAAAGTGCACCTTATAGTGCGAAGAATACGGTAATTGACGAGAGAAAAATAATATGGAATATATATTTGTTTGGCATCTGCAAATAAAGTGATGTACAATTAAACATAGTAACAGTACCAGGAAGAGTGCAGTGTGCAGAGTTGCCAGTGGAGTGCAGAGAGACAGATTCGTCACGGAATTCTAAAAGATCTGATTGTTGGACACACCTGTGTTGATGACCTGAGGAAAATTGTTTTTCCTGAGCAGAGTAGATTTAATCATCAAATAAGGAAAACGCTTGACAAATTGCAAGAGGGTGAACCAGAGTGTGTGGACACTCCAATGTAACCTACACCACTAACTTATTAAGGAATATACTTAACTCTTATGCTTGACAACAGGAACCAAAGGGAAACGTGTCGGCCATTATGAGCTCAAACAGATACTACCCCACCCCACACACAAACACATTTCGCTATCTTCGTAAAGGACATTCCATAGGTGTAATGGTTTTTAGTGTACAAACTGTAAATTATAACCCCCTTCCTAAAACTACACATCAAACAATACATTCTGCATTTTTAATAAAATATTGTTTAGTTAGTATGTTTTAGTAGTAAGCTATTTTAAATAAATAGTAAGCTCTTTTACTTTACTAAGCTATTTTAAAACATGCTTGTTATAATACCAGTGTTATACCCATGCCATTATACACATTTGTGTTCTTATAAATTCATGAAAACAATTTCCCACACACACACACTTGTGTCCTTATAAATTCATGAAAACAAGTTCCCACCCATGCACACACACACACACACACACACACACACACACACACACACACACACACACACACACACACACACACACACACACCTGAACTGTTGGCATGGCTGAGTGCATCACTGAAGTCATCGTTAGTAATGTTGGCTAATCCGTATGTTTGGTGCCACTCCTCCAACTGTTGTTTTATTGGAACCAGCTTCTCCAGCACATCCGCCACAGTGCTGTTAGCCTTTGCTGCTGCATCCTTAGCTACCAGAATCTCCTTTGTTGTGTTATCTACACACACACACCACATTATCACCCTTTATAGATGTTACATTTGGTGTTTTTTAAATAACTCAGTTGTGTGCGTCTAGGTGTGTCTAGACACTAAACATAAACACACCACACAGTAAGTCTTGCTGCTGACCTTGAGTAAAGTTGAGGGAATTCCGCACTGCTTCCAGATCCTTCTGCAGCACATCCTTTTTCACTCCTGCCTTCTGCAGACGCTTCTTAATGTCCTCCACCCGAGGCGTCACTTCTGCCCAATTCAAAATACAGTCAAACTTCTTGATAACACTCGTATAACGCCTATTACATTTGCACAATGCCCTTGTTTTAAAAGATTAAATATGAAAGATCTATATTATTCAGATAAAATAATGTTTTAATGAATACAGCTTACAAAAAATATTTTAAAGCCACATAACTTTTTTGTGTCATCTGAAGGATGCTTAGGCCCAATCCCAATTCTACCCTTTACCCCTACCCCCATATTTTCTGTAACATCCCTTTCTTTTTTTTTTCTTTTTTTTTTACGTGTTTGGTTTTTCCTCCAGTGTGTAAAATGTGGTTTACAAAATTCTGTATACTGTTTAAATATTAGGATTAATGTATAGTAAATCATTTCATTTTTGTTTCTCTGATTGACAAGTCATAAAACATTACAAAATTCACACATGCAAAGGAGTATGAATAGGATACTACATTGGTTTTTAATGAAGACCAAATTTTGGTGTGAATACTACTACAAGTGCTCGTTAATTTGTAAATCCCAAATATGTCCTTCCACAAAGCACAGAGAGAGGCCACTAAATAACTGACAGATTTTTACCTTTAGTTAGCTCCTGGAGCAGGGCTGATGTGTCCTCTTTTAGTGCCCCACTCTTATTTTTAAGTTCAATAGCCTCCTGGGAAATATCCAGGCCTTTGAGATCCTGTGCCAAAAAACACTAGACTGAACTAGTCATACTCAAGACAAGGTCATGCTTTTCCCCTTATATTCCTGCAATTTATTTTCCAAAAACTGAATCATAATTTAAGTAATTTGTTTCCCTTTTCTTTAAAATATAAATGAATATATGAATGTGTTGTATTACTTTATTTTATTACTAATGTATTATTTTAAATTTATTCACATAAAAAATCTAATATTAATTTCAGATTCCCAAACTGGTTTGCACTGGTACTTGACAAGTTATAGTATGTTAGAATTCACCATGCACTTTAAGAACAAAATATTCACAATATTCTAATCAGCCGTTGCTGTGTTTTGTTTTTTCATGACACTATGTTGTTCTGTGTAGCACCATCAGCTATATATGGTTGAAATGACAATAAAGCTTCTTGAACTCGATCAGCCAATCATGTGGCAGCAGTGCAGTACATAAATCACAGATATATATATAGCACCAGTCAGAAGCTTTGGGTACTGTTCACGTCAGCAGACCAGCAGAACAGGGAAAGACCGTGATCTCAGTTTTTTTGAAAGTGGCATGATTGCTAAACGACTGACCTCCAGGATTTTGAACAGTCTCTATAAAGATATTTATGAATTTAGGGATCTTGTACGACTGTAGACAAAAACTATTGTTCTTAACTAACAGGAGTTAAACCTCATGTGTTCATCTACTCTTGTAGCTCATTCACCACAACATTAGATGTTTTGTCTGTTCACCAGTTGCGAAGGTGTGTTTGAGTTATTACAACCTTCCTGTTGGCTTAGAACAAATCTGTTCATGTTCAAGTTTATTGGTCACAAATACATCGTACGGTACAACATACAGTGAAATTCTTTAGTGACTCACTATTCGTTTG
>JAOUQX010077141.1:0-12984 GCA_028566295.1 Liobagrus marginatus
GTATAATATCATCTTTTTTTTTTATTCAGCTGATTAAGAATGTTTTCTTTTTCAAATTTGCCAGAATTATTTTTAATGTTCTTTAAATGAGAGTGCTCTTTATTTTTTACATTTTTTTATTCTTTTGCATATTGATAAAATAAAATTATTTTTTTAATGGAAAAGGTAAATTACAAGGTACAGTATTGCTGTTATGCTATTGTTTGATTATGATATCTTTACACTATTAAAATCGGAACCACTGCTTATTTCATGATGTGAGCTGTGAAGGAAGTGCAAGTGAGTGCTGAGTCGGCGTTTACTTATTAGAGAGCAAATTGCATTTACAAAAAATACTGAAATCATTCTTTTTTTTATTTATTCAAGAAATCATATCAAATTCTACATAATTATTTGTTTTATAAAAATTGATTTAGTAATTATACAGTCATTAGTTGTTTCGTCGCCTCTCCAGTAGATCCAGCATTATACAACCTTTTACACCTTCTACTTTCTGCATAAGTGATTTAGTAAATAGTTCTCCGTCTCATAATTGAAGCCTTATGTGGGGACCTTTTTTACATTCTCTCTCTCTCTCTCTCTCTCTCTCTCTCTCTCTCTCTCTCTCTCTCTCTCTCTCTCTCTCTCTCTCTCTCTGTGTGCTGATTTGTGCAGAACAGGGCAGAATCTCGATGGACTAACATGTGGTTCTGAAATTCCTTTAAGGACTTCGCTGTTTATGGAACTCATGGCACACACGTGGTACTTTTTTTTATTATGGAATGTTTGATTATTCTGATGTGCATGCCATTTGATATCGAAATGCATGTGCAATGAAAGATATCCTGATTGATAGCATTGGGTAAAGTGTAAGTAAAGTAGGCTGTCGTGTCTCATATGGTAGCAAGAGAATGCAGGATGTGGCGTGTATGTGTATTACTTTGGGTTGATTCTAGAAAATTGAGAAGATTATGCTCATTTACTGTGTTTGATATTAATATTGTTGATGATATTCTGTATGTTGAAAACTGCTTTTTCCCCCCATTCTCTGTTTGAGGTCAATTTACAAACTAGACGTCAATTAGCAAATGCTTGGAACAAGAGGTAGCAATTAAACTGACCGGCATTCATGGGTAGACTTCTGTAAAATAAGCTTGCTGTACCTTTATACAGTCTGGAGAAGGTCTAGAGGTTTCCAGTACATTTGGCCATTCTCTTGTAGAAAACTCTACAAACGGGATGCGCTTTATACAGGTCGTGTCCTGCCATTTTACTCGAATCGAAGCTAAAGCTTAACATGAGAGTTTCATAGAATTGCTATATTGCTGATTAGTTTGAAATATTCGGTCAGTTTTGCTCATTTAAAAAAAATCTGTGATCAGTAAGGATCTTAAATAATAACAAACAAGGACCCCTTGTGAGATTAGCTTCCTGACTAATTACCATAGTAATACATCCTGTCAGGTTCGCTAATGTTTGCTATGTCTAGCTAAAGTTCAATGAGGATTATTAAACACATTGAATGAGACAAATAAAAATTCCACTACGATTTGCTCATATTAATGGTCTTGATCGAGGTAGCAGCGCAGTACATTGTGTTATGCTAGATAATGCTAGCTACATGATTAATGTTGCCAATGAACTTTTATAAATATCTATAAATATCACCAAAATTGCTTGTGGTACAAAGTCTGAGTAGTGTAATATGAAAAAAAAAGTATACGTATATATTATAAAGAGTTGATAATCTAAATATATACATATTTATTAATATATTAATATTAATAAATAAACATATAATAATATATTAATATTAATATATATTTCCAAGTAGCTAGCTTGATAGTTAACATTCAGACCTGTTTGTTTAGCTATGGCTAGCTATGGCGAAATCCTGTCAGGTTAGCTCATGCTAATTGTCTGACTCATGTTAACAAAAACGTGTATTAGAGTTCATACATATGATTTCAAATTCCTGACAGCATAGTTAGCTGTCCAATCTTAGCCAGATTAGCAATATGGAAAATATTAATATGGAAAGGATTTGTTAATATGACTCCTAAACCTATCTGTTTAGAAGTCCTGTCAGATTAGCACACGTTAGCTATCTAGCAGCTCGACAAATAAACAGACAGATTGAATTATCCTTGCACTTAATTAATTAAGTTCTCACACACACATGCACACACACACACACACACACACACACTAATTTGGCTTGTTTGATGTTACATTTTTATTTTTGTTGTATCTGTTGTTCTTCCAGGTGGCCCGAATGTTCTCAAGGTCTAATATCGATCATGCCAAGCTCCTTCATTTTGCTCCTCTTCATCGGTGCAGTGAGGTTACAAGTCAATCCAGGTACATCATTTTGATCTAAGATTTATTATTTGATTATTCTCCCTTCCCTCTAATAAGAAAAACGCAGAAGTTGGCTTGTCACGGCACAAGGAATTTTATTATTTACCATAAGTCTTAGAAATACTTTATCGTATTGAGTAAGCTAACATTTTGATGGCTTATGATTAAACTGTCGATATACAGTATTTACAACAGCAACTCTATTCATATAAAGAAAGTGTGTATTTAGTCTGCGAACAGAATCCCCAGTGTAAAGCGCCCGATTCATTTATATTCACAGCTTACTGGATTTTTCCAGCTTCCTCACTAGTACAGTACGACTCCAGGACTATTGGAAGATGTGGGATTGCATCATCGTGCACCCAAAATTAGGACCCACATATGAACTAAATTAACTTTTTATTTTTTTATTTTCTTATCAATCAAAATAAAGAGTCTTTATTTACGTAAATATAGTAGAACCTCTCAAACAGGTCACTGGCAACCGTCTGCTTTAAGCACTGGCTTGGAACAGGGAGGTCATTCACACAGAACTGGCGCATGATGGCGGTCATGTTGGGGGGGTCTAGTGACTGTTTAGCCTGCCAAGGTTAACAAGATGAGCGGCGTCACCGAGTTTACTGGGTTATTTGCTTCTTTTAGACATTAGAAATGTCAGATCTCCTGATCTTCATGCATAAATGTTTTAAGAATTTATATTAAAGAATAATGTGGGAACAAAATAAACCACAAAGTAATCATTTGATGCATATTGTTACTGGAGGAGACAGACTTGTACACAATTACAGGGAAACTACGGTAATTCCTTAAAGTGCACAATATTACCCAGTTTTAAAATGGGGTTCCTTATAATTTGGCACTTGTTATGAGAGAGGACAGGCAAGAATTTCCAGTCTGGCTACTGTCATTTACGTAACCGCTCTGTACAACCAGAAAAGCATCACAAAGCAGTAGAATGCCAGAATTGCTAATAAAGAAGATACATCTGATGACCCAAACTGATCAGTTATCTTAAAGATCACCAAGTGTTTAATTTACAGCCAATAAAACGTATAGAGTAAAAACGGATTTAAATGGTGTAGAAATATAACGGCACATATAATGCATCAAGCAGATTAGACTATTGAAGAAACAATGCCAAATATACCAAATCAAATCGTTAGATAAATTTAAATGAGAAGTTTTACAACAATAAAGCACCACAAGTTTCACTCTGTTGTAGAAACTTAGCTGCTGGTTCTGCATTTTTTTTGCTAGGCAATAATATAAAGACGCTCTGTGTGCATGCTGAGGCCTCCTGGAAGGTATTTGGTATTCGGGTGTTTACCTTTGGTGTGTGGGCTGTGTGAGCGGTGTGTCTGTTTAACCTGAAGAACTCCTAGAAAGTCACAAGCAGAAACAAACCCACCCATTGTACTCCACTTCATTAGCTAAAACAGTTCATTTTCAGCTCGTACGCAAAGGAGTAAAAAAAGAATTAGAAATTCATAAAGAATCTTATAATTGTTGTTAGAGTTGAAGGATTTAATAGTGGTGGCGGCGCAAAGGTTACGGCTGTGGGTCAGTGTTCAGAGGATCAGAACTGGTGCGTTCCCATCATTGACCCCACTTTCTCCAGGGGAGCCGCACATTCTGGGTGACCCCAGCTTCCTAATCAGCCAGGATATGCGAAAACAACCTATGCCCACCCTGAGGTTTAATATAGTATAATATAAAACATTTTTTAGTACTACAAGGTACTAACGCGTGTGTGTGTGTGTGTCTGTGTGTGTGTGTGTGTGTGTGTGTGTGTGTGTGTTAGCTACATGCAGGTATCCACTTGGGATGACTGGCGGCAAGATTCAAGATGAGGACATTTCAGCATCCAGCCAGTGGTCAGAGTCTACTGCAGCTAGATATGGCAGGTAACTATACACAAAGATGAATAGCTTCAGATGAAAACACAATCATGCACTATAATATGAATTTCTACTGCATTTTGTTTCAACTATTATATATAATTATTAAATTAATTTAACTATTAATTACAACATATAAAGTGGTCACATACGATTCATCAGAAAACATGGATGAATTACTTGGACGTTGCGTTCTTTTAGACCAAGCTTAGACTTTCCTCCATGCTTATTGATTACTCTATCACAGACTGGATTTCGATGATGGAGATGGGGCATGGTGCCCAGAGGCAAATGATAATAGGAGACAAATGGAGTTCCTGCAGGTGGACCTTCGAATTCTGCACTTTGTCACCCTGGTGGGGACACAAGGGCGGCATGCAGACGGGGCAGGAAACGAGTATGCGCAGCGCTACAGGATTAAATACAGCCGTGACGGCTCCAGATGGGTGTCCTGGCGTAACCGTAAGGGCAGTCAGGTAAGGGCAGTCATTTCTGACCGACAAATGAAATCCAGACATACTGTACCTCACTGAGTCAAGATACACCCGAGCAGGTTAGAGGTTAAGGAGGCAACAGAAGTAGCTCTGAGGGATTTGAACTCACAACCTTCTGATCATTACTGCAAAGTACTAAACCAGCATCCTATGATTGCTCAATTTCTGTCCATCCATTTAGAACACATTTTGAGTTTTGGTGTGACAACGCTTTGAATAGAGTTTTTTGTTTTTACTATGGTTACCATAAAGCCATGTCTTTCTCCTCAGATCATCGAAGGCAACAAAAATGCCTATGACAGAGTGCTGAAGGACCTGGAGCCTCCGATCATTGCCCGCTTTGTGCGATTCATGCCGGTCAATGATCCTACTGCGTCTGTGTGTATGAGGGTGGAACTGTATGGATGCGAGTGGCTAGGTCAGATTTCACTGTAATTAAATTGCTTATATTTCATTTATCGGGTGGCACGGTAGCAGAGTGGTTAGCACTCCTGCCTCACAGCAAGCTGGGTTTGATTCCCGCCCAGGTTCTTTCATTTTAGGTTCATTCCAGGTTCTTTTAGTTCTTTTTTTCTGTGCATGTTCTCCCTGTGCTTCTCTGGTTTCTTCCCGTGTGATTGGGCATTGGTGAATTTGCTAATGTTTATTCAGAATAACCTACATTTAACTTTTTTTTTAGCAGTTGAGGGTTAAGAGCCTAGCTCAGAGGCCAAGCAGTGGCAGCTTGGTTGTTTTGGGAATTGAATCCACCATCTACCGATCAGCAATCCAACACCTTAAACACTGTACTTCTGCTTTGTGTTCTTAATGGTTTGGAATCTGAGACGGACCAGACTAACATAAGTACTAATGGTCTGCTGCATTAGTCTTGTGGGGGTAGAGAAGTGTTATTGGCGGAATTAGTAAAGTAAACGTTAAAATTTAAATAATAAATAAAAAATCTATTGAGTCAAAATTTTATATGGCACCAATCAACAGGGTCTCTGGATTATTTTTTTGTTACATGAGGAAGTAACATTTGAATTAGGAGTAGAGAAGAAGAGTATTATCAAACTGACTAATTTGTTTGTTTTCACCAGATGGCCTTGTGTCCTACAGCAGCCCTGCTGGAGAGGAGATGACCTTTGGTGGACAACAAGTCTACCTTAATGACAGCGTCTACGATGGAGCCATGGGATACAGGTAATCGTCTCTGTAGCATTTATCGTTTATAGGTTGGTTTTATTTCTCAGCATGACTGAGGGTCTCTGATGGATGGAAGCTGGGGACTGGACGATTTCACTCAAATTCACGTCTACATGCTGTACAAGTTAACCGTTTTTCACTATATCTTGCACAATGGCATGGTTTGATTCCTGATTCCCATTGTGTTTCTTTGTGGAGTTTGCATGTTCGCCCATTGCTTGTGCCAGGGGTTTTCCCCTGGTACTCCAGTTTCTTGTGAACACATGTGATTGTGCATAGGTGAATGTGCTACTCTAAATTGTCCATAGGAGTGAATGTGTGTGTGAATGGTTGTCTGACTATAAGTGTTAGTCCTGTGATTAACTGCTGATTGTACAGGGTGTACCCCGCTTCACACCCTAAGTTAGCTGGGATAGAGGCCAGCGCCCCCACAACCATGAAAAGGATAAGTGATAGACAATGAATGAATGAATGAATGAATGTTGCACGATACAAAAACTGCCTGCTTGGTTTTATTTCTCAGCATGACTGAAGGTCTCGGACAGTTGACCGATGGAAGCTGGGGACTGGATGATTTCACTCAAAGTCATATTTACAGTGTTTGGCCCGGATATGACTATGTGGGCTGGAGCAACGCTAGCTTTTCCAGTGGCGCTGTGGAAATGACGTTCGAGTTTGACCGCATCAGAAACTTCACATCAATGAAGGTCAGTGAGCAATGTTCCCTTACAGTCTAATCCATAACTAACAAAATAGCAATCCCAAATTTCAGTGCGAGTTACGGTCTGAAAGTTCTCTTTACCAAATCAGTCCCGAGTTATGGGTCTTGTTCCTTATAGTCAAATCAATCCTCTGCCCAATCTCCAAGGTTCACTGCAACAACATGTACGCATCCGGGGTGAGAATATTCAAGAAAGTCGTCTGTTACTTCCACTCTGAGTCAGACTGGGAAGCCAGACCCGTTTCATTCAAGCCCAAAATGGACAGTACAGGTCCCAGCGCTCAATTTGTCACAGTGGCTCTGGGGAACCACATGGCCAATGCCATTAGGTGCCAATTTGCCTTCAGTGACACTTGGATGATGTTCAGTGAGATTACTTTCCAGTCAGGTAACACAACAACTTATTTTACTTTGACAAGATTGAAATATTGTTTAAAGAAAACCAAAACAATCCAGTGAGTTTTCGGCGAGATTAACGACTCTTTATTTTTCCCAAATCCAGATGCAGCTGTGTATAATACCTCTGTTGTTACAACAAACCATGGCCACCCTACAAGCACACAGCCAGGTAACTGATTTAGTGTTACCTTTGAGATTTCGCTTTGTCACTACATTAACGTTAAATGTGGAAATCAACATGAGCGCCGACCAACGAAGGTTTCTGTGGATATCTACTACAGCAAATAGTCGAAAATAACACACCAGGAATTAAGGCTTGTAATATCCAATTAGCGAAATGTTTTAACCAGTGCTAAAACAAATGTTAACATTTGCGAGCTAGTTTTTGCATATTGAGAATAGTAAATAGATAAAACCACCTCATAATTAATGGTTTTAAGTGTGAAGCACTTCAAATAAATGTACTTCTGATGGGATAGAAAATTGTGACACCAAGCATTAAAAAATAGGGATTGAAAACGTTTAGCTAGCATTGTTTTTTTGTTTTTTTTTAGCTGGTCATAGCGGTTGATGCATCCAATTAAGTTTCACTATGATTTGCTAATTATGATTTCTTCCCTATTTATGCTAGGACTTGACCCCACCCATAAGACTGATGACAGTAACACGCGCATCCTTATAGGCTGCTTGGTGGCCATCATCGTTATCCTGCTGGCCATCATAATCATTATTCTGTGGAGGCAGGTCTGGCAGAAGATGCAAGAAAAAGTGAGTCATTCTTGTCATTACCTTTATTTTAAGCTAATGATAGTCAGCTTTTTAGCACAGCCTTTAGTGTCATCGTAGTTCTTTGAACAACATCTTTTGTATACGTCTGACGGTTCCAGGCGTCACGTCGGATGTTGGACGATGAATTAAGTTCTCGTCTCTCGGGCTGTAGAGAAGCTTTTTCTCATCGGCAGTCGTCCCTCTCTAATGATTCTGAATCTACCTCCACATACGAGAGAGTTTTCCCACTGGGATGTGATTATCAGGAGCCATCCAGATTAAGAAAATTGCCAGAATTTCAGGCAATGGAAAATCTAGGTGAGACTCAACGGTCCTAATCCTACCTTACCTCAACGTTCATTTGAGTTCCTATAGGCAAAGTTGTTCAAAGGGTGGTTAACACATGGTTCGTTTAATATGCAGGGAGGTTTCATATACTTGATCATGTTTTACAGCAATTATGTCCGATTCGTCTGACCAGCTTACATACACCAATAAAGATGACGTCCCTCCTTATGCAGAAGCTGATGTAGCCAATGAACAGACGGCACCCAGCAGTCATTGTTATTCCATTGCAGCAATTAGTATGCCTCCGGGACGAGACGGGGCCCTGGAAGAATTTCCCCAAGAGAAGCTGACGTTCAAAGACAAGCTTGGAAAAGGCCAGTTTGGAGAGGTCAGTGCGGATGTAGTGCTTGACCAGAGCCCATAGTTTGTAGTATTTTGATACGTTTACTTGGATAGTATTTTGGCTCTTTCAAAAAAAAAAAAAAAAAAAAAAAACAGGAATAATTGAAATCTTTAGCCTGTATTTTTTTAAAGGTAAACCTTAAGACTAGAGTTTGGGCCTAAAGAACCTGTACACCTTCTTGGGGTTGAAAAACAATATCTAGCGCCATCTAAAACAGTTTTCCCAATCAGAAAAGGTTGCAAGACTATAAACTCCTGATTATCATAAGTCACTAATGGAGGAACTAATTTCTGGGTATAGGAATTCAGAAACTAGACCACGGAGTCATGCAAAATGTCCCTAACATAACTGGCAAAAGGGGGAATATCCACGTGGATACAAATAAGATGCTCCATATACACATATTGATAGACATGGCCACCCATGTCAGTAGATCCTGACCCATTAGAATGAGTGACCATTTAAGTATTTTGACCTTGCAACCTAAAAAGCACTCAAACACAAGAGCTCTAAACCCTTTTAATATGAAACGCCAATGTTGAAGCCATTACTCTTGGGATTTCTGGAACTTGTAAAAGGAATTAAGGCTCAAGGGGTAGAATCTTCAAATAAATAGACAAAACAGGTGGCAAAACACATGGTCCCTAGCCAGAGATGGGAAGTAATGTAGTACAAATAGGTCGTTAATGTACTTGACTCGAAGTGCTTTACTTCAATTTTTATTTTTCTGACAACACAAATATCTGCACTACATTTCTAAACTAGGCTCGTTACTCTAGCTTTAATCTGTTTGGTCACATGATCGATATAATTTCCTGTCATTGTGCAATGTGCATGTGCCTTTTCGAACAAACAATCTATTTTTTTTGCCATTGCGTGGTGTTTTAAAGGTACGGTTGGTGTTATGCTGGCTATCCCGCGCCGTAAACGTGTACAGCTAGCTTATGACGCTAACAACGGGCAAAGCAGAAAGTGTCATAAATGGCTATGGTGAAGGAAACTGTGCAAGTCAGCGATGTAAACATGACTGAGAACAGAGATGTTACTGATCCCCCATGGCCGTATACGTCGGTCATACATTGTTCAAGTTCAAAGTTTATTTGTCACATGTACATTATACATGGTACAACATACAGTGAAATGCTTTTTTGACTATCTGAACGTTTGCTGTAAGTGGGGGTGGAGGAGAGAGGGAAATTGTAGAAAAAGAGGGGGGGTTGGTTGTATAAATACTATTGACATTAAGTACAGTAAATACAAATTACAGCTGTACATCTATATGCAATATGTATATGACAATAATTTATAATAATAATACTAATAATAATAGCAGTAATAATAGTAATAATAATAATATGATGGTAATCATAATACTAATAATAGTAATAATAATAATATACTGAATTAGTGTACCAAAATAACCTACAATAATATACTATGAATATGCATTGTACGGATACAATTCTATACATGGTATAAATATACATATACATATGTATAAGGCTATAAATATACATTGTATAAACATATTATACTGTAGATATACCGTGTACGTATACATTCTGTACAAATGTTATGAATATACAGTGTATATACATGCTATACATGTATGTGTATATAGTGTATATATTTTGTGCAATTGTGCAAAAAAGAGTCACAGGAGGTGAAAAGAAAATTGGGAAAGAAGCGAGAAAAGACAAAAGCAAAAAGTAGAGTCCTGATGTTTATCCATTTATGAGATGTAGCTTGATTGAGATGTAGTTTTTTTGTTTTTGTCTTTTCTCGCTTCTTGCCCTTTTCTTTTCACCTCCTGTCACTCTCTTTTGCACAATTGCACAAAATATATACACTATAGTATAGCATGTATATGTTGAGGGCACGGATGGCTTGCGGAAAGAAACTCCTCCTCATCCTCTCTGTGTTCGCTTTTAAGGAGCGTAAACGCTTCCCTGAACGTAGCAGAGAGAACAGTCCGTTGTTAGGGTAGAACAGTCCGTTGTTAGGGTGACTGCACAATGTATTTTGTCAATAGTAGTTGGATCTGGCAACCAGGGTCTGGATACATCATGGGTGGGGCGCCACAAAACGGGTGGATGTGAACAGAGCTGATTTTTACGAGACAAAAATGTAGCTTTTTTTTTTACACAACTAATGAACAATTTTAACCAAAACATGCTACAGACATTTCAGAAATACCCGAAAGAAGCATGACAACTTGTGTGAAACGCGTTTCCGAAGGCACCTTTAAAGTAAATGTTGAAACTTTATGGTGCCTCAGTGGTAGAGTTTTAGTCCGTTGATTAAATCCCGGCCCTGCCACATAGTCACTGTTGGACCCTTGAGTAAGACCTTTAACCTTTATCCGATGCTGGAACAGCTGTAAATCTCTTTGCATAAAATCCCCAGCATAATGAGTACAGCATAATGAGTACATGTAAATGTCCTAATCGTAGGCGTATGTGAGCAAATGTATGCAGAAGAGGGTAGTTAGTGCTTTCTGCTCAAAGTATATTCGATTCCCCAGGGATCTTGCAGGAACAGTAATATGAAAAGATGCAGTGTCTGGCTTCATGTTGCTTAAAGAAAGCCCCGGTGCTTGCCGTTTGCCTTTCCTGTTAGTAACTGTTGTGTGAAAAAGAGTTCACCTTAGAGAACTGCCAATGTTGAAAACAGGTGTGAAAAATATTGCACAATTACAAAACAAGGAATGAATTAATTAAAGAATGCTAATTCCAGGATTACAAGGCCAGACGGACTGGAGACATGATGAGAAAAGATGAAGAGAGGTAAAAAAAAACAGAATCAGCAGGAAAATGAAAAAGTACGAAAAAAAAAAGATGAATAGGTGTGCGTCAGTTTCCTCGTAGCTGGAATGATTATGCTTGCATTAACTTTGAAGTTAAAATCCCACTAATGAAAAGAAGCAAAGGTGAATGGAAGTCAGCTCTGATGTTGCCCTGGTGTCACACAGGTTGAGGAATTAATGCACTCAGATAACCATTCTCTCAAATACAAATGCACTGAGGCTGGCAAATATGTGTCATCTACCGCGCTCGCTCCCCATATATATGCATATGCCTGGCCAGACACACACACCCACACACGCAAGCATGGCCCTCTCTGCCTGAATGCATCTAAGCAAGTGTTTAAAGACACACAATAAATGTCCAAAGAGATACCACTAAAATGAAAGGCAGAGAATTCAGGTCTAGTAGCTGCCTGTGATGAGTGACTAGAATACACAACTACATATCCACTCCTGATAGTGATAAAGCTTGAGGTTTATGTTAGTACAGCTATCCCTGGGTAATTCAGAGAGACCACCTAGAACAAATGCCCAGGAGGCAAATCAATGACTATAATCTGATGTGTCAGACTGGAGCATTAGCAGCTAGGCATAAAAGCAGGCCGGCTCCCACAGTAGTTTCGTTTGGTTCAGTATTAAGTCTTTCATTTTCAATTCCCACATCACATTACTTACCGCCAATTTTGGCATTGTAGGCCACACCCACTCCACAGACACCATTGTTTGCTGCAGCCGCCACCTCTCCAGCACAGCGGGTCCCATGCCTACAGCGAGAGAGAAAGAGAGCGAGACAGAGAGAGAGGCAGAGACAGAGAAAGATATTCATACATTTTGGTGGCATTACCTTGTGAATCACCTGTCTTTCATCTACACCCAACACAATAAACATAATTCACATTCACTTACATTTCAATTGAAATTCCAATCCATAATCTAAATATCAAATGCTAGGGCATGCCAAAAAATATAATCCAATAAAACAGCATTAGCATCCAATTACTTGGATCAGACTGCAAATCCATGTGCCTGTGATTGATCGTTTTTGTTCTGGTACATCGTTTTTTGCCCGTGCATTAGAATTTATTCATTTATTTCTTTCATTTTTTGTTTCCATAGCACTAGAGTATCTGACGAAAAAGGGGGAGCAGCATCTTCGTCTGGCAATAGAGCTGTTAGGTTGCACAATTTCAACATCTGGAAAGTAGATACTGAGCTGAAGAGAAAAGGTTCTTCTGCAAGTGCGTGCTCTATGAGACTGCCAAAAACAGCTTCTTCTTACTCCACTTCAGCAAAGATTTCATTCTATGCACTATCACACCTGCCCACGCACACACAAATATATCCAACTAGGCATGCATGTCTCCCTTGCAAGCCCAATTGATCTTTCAATTTCCCAGGAGTGAGCAGAAGGTCTAAGCCTGTCCTCAACTCGTCGCATGACATCATCACAAAATAGAATAAGCAACATTGACTGTACAAGGCACCAAAAAAAAGTAATACATATACATATATATATATATATATATATAGGGTGGTGGTGGCTCAATGGTATAAGGCTCTGGGTCAGTGATCAGAGGATCGGGGGTTCAAGCCTCGCACCAGACTAGCCACCGTCATTGGGTCCTTGAGCAAGGCCCTTAACCTCACCTGCTCCAGGGGCGCCGTTCGTTCTGGCTGACCCT
>JAOUQX010077151.1:0-12981 GCA_028566295.1 Liobagrus marginatus
ATCATTATTTACTACTTACTATTACTAGTATTAGTATATATTATAGGCATATACATATTGCATATAGATGTACATGTCATTTGTGATTAGTAATTACTGTACCTATTGCCAAATATTTTTAACAACCAACCCCCCCTCTACAATTCCTTTCTCTCCCCCACCCCCACTAACAGCAAACGTTCAGTTAGTCAAAGAATGTCACTGTATGTTGTAATAATGTACATGTGACCAATAAACTTGAACTTGAAAAAAAACATGAATATGATGGTCAGGTGTCCCAATACATTTGACCATATAGTGTTTATGGGTAAAAATCTAAACTAAACTTATTAGACACTGAAAATATTACTTACTACCATACACGCACATGCAAACACACACACACACACACGCGCGCACACACACATACACACACACACGCACACAGTCACAGTTCAGTATAACAGTAGCACTGAGATGCTACTGACCAACCTCAGAAAGGTGTAAGACTTCTGGGACCCTTGCTAATAACCCCTGAGCTCCATCTACATTCCACAGTTTCCCACAGGGTCAAAATCACTAAGTTTTTAGGAGCTCTACTGTATGACTGATTGGGTTGCACAACACTTACATTGTTTTTTTTATATCAGAAACCTGGGATGTTAGTCCAAATACAAGATTTGTGTCAGTAAACTTCACACTGTTTCATGACCTTAAAAAACACTAGTAAAACATAAAATGAGCCAAATACTGATCTAATCTGATAGCAGTCGTGAAGTATGAGCTGATAGTCTCAAGTACGAGCTTGACAGTCGTGAAGCGTGAGAATGAGGTGCTTTCATATTGACTTTATATTCGGAACTAAAATAAATGGAAGGAGTACATACTGTATATAACAAACAGTGCAATACTTCTGTTATAAGTATATAAACCACCATAGGACATGCTGTTAATTGACAGTACTCCTCATTGGGGTGGTGTGATGTCATTACAACCATACAACCAAAACGTCATTGTGTTACACATAGATAAATTAAGTTCAAATTCAAGTTCAAGAAGCTTTATTGTCGTTACATCATATACAGCTGTTGCAATACACAATGGAACGAAACGACGTTTCTCCAGGACCATGATGATACACACAAAACAGAACAACAGAGAGTCACATAACACACAACAGGACAACAAAGAGCTACGTACAACACAGAGTGCAACAAGTACAGATAGTTCAGAACAAACAGTACCGTACACTACGCTACAGGACAGATACACACAACATACAACATACAACATAGAGCCGACGGTTGTGCGACATGTGGCAATGTATTAAATAATGATAGCAGCATTTAAGTCAAACTAGCAACATTATTTAGCACAGTAAAGTGGCTAGTGTAAACAGAAACAGCATTGAGTAGTGGAACAGTAGATGACATTTTGAAACAGTATTTAAGTGACTTAATTATTATAAAAAAAACTTTTGTAGAAGTACACAGTATAGCATTTAAAGTGGTAATATCATCTAACACACATTTTTTAACATAGCAGTAACAACTTTTTTTCCTTAAATCGTGTGTTAATGGTAAAAGGCTATGGGTCAGTGATCAGAGGGTCAGGGTTCAGGCCTTACACCAGGCAAGCTACCATCATTGGGTCCTTGAGCAAGGCCCTTAACCTCACTTGCTCGAGGGGCGCTGTTCATTCTGGCTGAACCTGCGCTCTGACCCCAGCGTTCAAATTCATATGCTGGGATATGCAGAATAAAAACATTTCACTGCATGTATGTGTATGTGATAAATAGGATCTGAAAAAATGAAAAATATAATTTGCCTTACTTTAGATTATGTAGATTATGCAGTCACTAACCCCAACCCTGTGAATTAGCCATTGTCAGAGCGTTGGACTGCTGATTGCAAGGAAGGTTCTGAGTATGAATCTCATGCCAGCCAAACTGCCACTGCTGTGCCCTGCTCAGCTGTATAAATGAGAGAAATAAGTTGTTTTGGATGAAACACCTTTTAACCAAGGGTTAGGGTTCATGCTATAGTGCTGTGCTATATTCAAGTCTGGAGGCTATCATTTTTTAAATCACTAATTCCACAGATTTCACGCTTCTACGTCTGGAAAAGATGAATGTTAGAATTAAATGAGAAAACGTATAAATCTTATTTTTAACCGCTATGTTTGTATCCCACATTGACAGGCACACACTACTGTCGACTACTACAAGTCAAACAGTACGTCATCTCCGGTAACCATGGTAACGTTTTGTATTTTTAAACTTTACTTACCATAGCGCGTGGTTCGGTTTGGTGTACTAAGCGCATTATTCCGTACCTTATAATGACCACCCGCCCCTCGGAGAACGAGTCTGGCATCTGTTGCACGAGCGACCCGTAGAGTCCAATTTGATTGGTTAGACGCAAGTCTCAATCACTGGTGAGGGGCGGAGCTAGGCTGTCGGCGCGTACTGTTTCCTTTTTCTAGTCAATCGCGGCCATACGCTGGTCTATCACACGGTTTGTGTGTACTCAGTGAACACCAGGCTTCTTTTCTACCTTGAGCTGACATGACATGACGTTTGACACAACCGAGCATTCGACTAACCTTATCTGGAGTAAAGAGAGAAATGTTTTGAATAAATTTACATTTGGATACCCGATAGTATTGCTCCAGGATAGAGACTTGTAGGAGGCTTTGTAGAGACTTGTTTTTTTTTTTTTGCTGCTGCTGCTGATTTCCACTGTTATGGTTACAAGTTCTTCAGCTGTACTTTCCGCTACTTGTTTTCGCCGCTAATTCACTAGACAGGAAACTTGTTGCATGCTGTATCTCCTAGGCTCTGGCGTTACTGCGTGCGCGCGCGACAGCGCTGGCTCGTGTACGGCAAATGATTCACCAGTGAGCCGACTGACCCACTCTCAACAGCACGGCTCGGCGTCGCGATTACGGAAATTGAAGTAATTGCAGCTGACCATATCGAGTAGCTCTTTTAATCAACGACAACCGTGTATCAGCCAAGATCTCTAACAAGACCATGCGCTGCTTGTTGAGGACGAAGGTCTAAACACATAAACTCAGGTGAAGCTTATGTTCGTAATCTAAAGTGTGATGTCGAAGAGAGATTGTGATGGGGAGGAAACCGCCGGCTCGATCCCCACGGGCGCATGGCGGGGCGCGCGGAGGAGCGGAGTGCTGCTGCCTGACACCGACACTCCGCTGCTGGAGAGTGTGAAGGCGGCGACCGCGCCACGGAGGAGCAGCATCATCAAGGTAGGTCGGGAACAACAGCTCTCCAGGGAACTGCTCCGTGTAGCATCAATAATAAAACCCACTTGAGATGTTCCTGGTGACTCAGTTTCCGGGTGACGCAACACGTGCCACTCAACTGAGGAGTGAGCGTGACAGGGCAACGCAGCTTACTACTTCGGATAACTGTGTGTGTGATAAGATCGAGATGTTACAGTATGATGTGGTTGAATTGCAGGCAAGCCTTGAGTTGTGAAATGTGCACTGTTTAAGAAGAAACGGTTAGATTTTAGGAAAGAGAACTAATCTTTAGATTTTCTTTGGCAATAGGGTTGTACCTTAAAATGTATGCCTTTTTTTACACGATAGGACCAAAGGTTAGTGGACAGCTGACCATCACAGTCATAGGTAAGCCTTTAACAAAGTGTTGCCACAAAGTTCTAAGCGCACGGTTACATAGAATGGAACTAAAGACCCAAAATCTGATCTGACATGACAGTGCACCTGTGAATAATGCAAGCTCAATGAAGAAATGTTGTCCAAGTTGTTAAATGTAGCCTCAACCCCACTGAACACCATTGGGGTGAACTGAACACTGAACTTGTCTGACATCAGTGCCTGATCTTAGTAATGTGCTTATGGTTGCATGAACACAAATGTAGTGACAAAATCTTTCCAAAAGAGTGGAGCTTATTATAACAGCAAATACAAGGAGAATAAATCTGGCATGGGATGATCAGAAGCCACATATGGATGTGATGGTGAAGTGTTCATACACTTTTGGCCATATAATGAAACGCAGAATGCACTGCAGCTTTAGAAAATATACAGTTTTGTAGGTTACTATTTTTCTGTGAGTGTAAGGTGATTAAAATGTATCCTAGACCTCACTATGCTTTAATGGGTATCCTGCAATTATAGCCTACCGATAAATATCTCAACAAATGGTTATATAACGAACTACAGGATGTTAGATGGAGCTTTGCTGATAACTAATTAGGTTTAAATAAACAGGTTGCAATATAAAAAACATACCATACAACAACACAAAAAGCCCACGCTGTGACAAACAGTAGAACGATAGATGATTATGTTCTAGTATTTATTCAACAGTAAACCCTGGACACCTCCATGTAATCTTTAAGAAGGAAAACACTGGCATGATTAAGGATCTGTTTACAATAAAAATGGATTAAGAGTCAACTGATTTACTTATTAACATAGACACAATGTTCCATGGTGAAACAGAATTCAGAATGTTTAAGAATGTTAATTCTTCCCCAGGATTGCTGTTTGGCTTCAATACACTAAAACTATTTTTTTAAACATCTAAATAAGCAAATGATGCATATTTTATTAGCCTCTTAAACTTCTGATAAAATGAAAAAATCAAAACTACTGTATAAGTACATTATGAAATCAACCAATTAAATTGTTCAATTCGATTACACCATGAAGAGGGTATATGTAAGGTACACCAAGCATTAGCATTTACTGCATCAAAAACAAATAAAATGGACTTGTACCCCAACCGGCACCACTATAGGGAATGGCATTCCCTAACCAGATATTCCGTTTTTCCCCTGACATAAATAACAGCTAGTATGAGAACTATAATTCATTTCTTCCTTTACACAATTATTATGTAATTGTATTATGTAAATAATTATTCAACGTTAACAAAAGTACATTTATGGCATTCTATAGATTCCTTTATCCAGAGCAACTTACGTTTATCTTATTCTTACTCCTGAGGAATAAGAACCTTGCTCAGGTACCCAGTGTGTGTGTGTGTGTGTGTGTGTGTGGGGGGGGGGGGTCAGGTTGGTGGTCCTTGAATTTTAACTTAAAATCTTCCGATATGATCAGTGCACCTTAACCACCGAGCTACCACTTATCACTATTAGATACTTTAGATAATTAAGACTGTAACATACTCTTGGGCAAAAATAAGTCTAGATAAGTCAAAAATAAGGCAAAAAATTGGGCAAAATAAGTCTGAATAGTTTTCACTAACCTTCTGTTCTGAATGTTTAACAACTTTGCAAGCAAGGATGGGTCATGGCTCAGCAGTTTCTCTGAAAATGTGGTTTCTATACATAACTATCAAAACAGTTATGTACACATGAATGGTCTAAAATGTATGTCATAATTAAAGTTAGCTAGGGCTAATATAGATGTCCCAGGCTGATGTTGGCTTGAACGCATTAATGAATGTGTGTATTAACTTTCAGAACATTAGATTTTCATTCGTTGACTGAATTAAACATTTTCCAACATTTTATGGATGTTTTTGTACGGACGTATGATGGCACGTTTTACTGTACTTTAAAAACGAGTGAGAAGTGAAATTATTTCATTCATTGCATTATAACGTATGCGACATGTCATTATAATCTAAACAACTTGGATGGTCAGAAATACAGAAATGTAGACAGATTGGCAGAGATGTCAATCACGAACACTTTTTTCTATAAATAGAATAAGCAAAAAGAAGGATCAAATGGCCACTTTGTGTGTGTATATATTTATAGGCATCAAAGAGCAGGCTATATGCGGAGTTTGTTATTGGGATTATTGGCTCGCATGCACATAGTTTGGTTTATTAAAAAAAAAATTCAGATAAGCTCAACATCAGGTTATTGCAAATGCATTTATTGTTTTTGTGCATTTATTGCTCATTCGACTGCAGCGTTGTGAAGCCTTGTGGTTTATTCTTGCGCTGCAGAATTTTTCCATTTTCTGTTTTGCATACAGTTGTGGTGATCACAAAGTTTCGCGAAAAAGGAAGATGGCAAACATTTGTAAACATTAACAAAACGTGTCTGACTTAAGTGGATCTCAGGTAACTCTGGTCAATTATTAATTCAAACTTGTAAAGAAGAATCTGAAAGTGTGGTTTTCACACAGCTGGCAGTACTTGTCTTCAAGGCGGGCTGGAGGCAGCTCTGGCTAACTGACAGATAATGATGTCAGTGACAGGCACAGACATGGGAGCTTTCACAGGAAGGTTCATGTGACTTCTCCAGCTTTGGATTTGGTACTGTCTCTTCTAGATCCAACGTATGAGTAATGCAGCCCAAAAGTCAAAGAACCCAACCCATCTAAGAAGACACACGAGGCAGTGTTGTTTCATAGTTGTCTGGGGTGCAGCAACAGCAGATCTAGGCAGAGGAAGGAGCATGAGTTTGATCTCCTAGGAGATCTATTAAAGGTGTGTGTCTCATATTCAGCTGTATACAGTCCCAGTGTACATAGACAAATGGAATCAAATTCAGCAGTGAATATGAAACTAAATATGATGATGTGCATCTTTAACAAAGCCTCTGGAGACTGTTGAATGGCTATAACATGGTCATAAAAAGTATACAAACGTGTACTATAAATTCTTAAAAATACTTAGTCTTGTTAACACAACGCGTTTTTTTGTTACAGTATGTAAAAAAACAACAACTGAAAATAGAAACATTTCAGGGGGAAACTAAACCATGTTAAAAGAGCTACAGGAATGTCTGCCGAAAGGTCACTCTCCTTTATGTCACATCCAGCTCTTGTATTCTTCACATCAGAGCTATGAGGCCTGGGTCTCAAGCACATCCGCACACAAATATTATCCAAACCTGTCAAGTCAGATGAGACCAAGTTAAAGGTTTTGGACATAATTTTAAAAATATATTTGTTGCAACAACAAAAATATATGTGCAAAATGAAGCATTGTGGTGGCAGCATCATGTTACGTAGCTGCTTGTCTTCAGCTGGGACTGGGGCTCTAGTTGGCCTGAAGACAAAGTCAAAATGATGGGCTCCAGATTCCAGCCAATACAAATTACATACAAAATTTGCAGGCCTCTTTTATGCAGCTGGGACGCAACAAATCCATTCAGCAGAGAAACTGCTTCAGAAGATTATTTTTTTTAACATGGACCAATCATGGTTCCTATTTACCTGTGGCATGACTTGGGGATGTGTTTGAAAAGGTGATCCTACTGAAATTTGACATGTGTGGAATAAAATTGGCAAATTAAGACCCCAGTTCCTAAAATTTTCTAGGTATAATTGTATAGTATAATAGCTGTATGTAAACCATAAGCATAAAAAGTCCCCCCTATAATTAGTTTAGAGAATCTTACTACAATTCTTTCAGTATAAAAGTATTTTTGCCAATATTTTATATTAATTTCACACGTGGGCGGCTTATTCTTATTTACTTTTTTTTATTTCCTCTCCAATCACTGTAATGTTTCTAATTTTTATATTTACATTATTTTAACCCCTTTATTTCTTGGTGGTCTAGAGTGGTTCGCACTACTGATTCACAGGAAGATGGTCATGGGTTCAATTCCCACCCAGGGTGTTTCTGTGTGGAGTTTGCATGTTCTCCCCATGCTTGGTGGTTTCCCCAGGTACTGCGGTTTCCTCCAACCTCCAAACACATGTGATTGGGCATAGGTGAATTGGCTACTCTAAATTGTCCATAGGAGTGAATGTGTGTGTGAATGGTTGTCTGTCTCTAAGTGTTAGTCCTGTGATTGTCCAGGTTGTACACCCTAAATTAGCTGGGATAGACTCCAGCGCCCCCACGACCCTGAACACAATAAGTGCTAGACAATGAATGAATGAATTTCACACTCACATTACGTTTCATATACAATCCAGTAGAGTAATCTGTTAGTTTTAACATATCTAGTTCATCCTGCTCGATAAACAGTGTGTGAGGATTTCACTTCCTTCCCTTGTGGGCCTTCTGATGTTATTCCTTATGAGAAAAAAAGGAATTGAGTGATAGTTATTGTGCACTACAAAGAAAGCATGACAAAGAGTTTATGGTCAATGCTGATGCATGAAGACCAATGAAACATTGAATTAAATGTTTATTGGGTTAATGAGGTTCTATATATAATAAAGGTTCTGGAGTAGAACCCTTTACAAAGTACTGGTTTTTGGAAAAGAGGAATGACAACGTAACAGCTGTAACAGTTTGTGTGTGTTTGTAGTTGAAAGCGCTATTGTTTATGTGTGTATCCCAGTGTGCTGCAGGTTGGGTGTTGGCAGGGGGCAGAGTAGGACTTCTGTCTACCCGTGTCACTCCGCTACTGGTGCCACAATACACAGAGCAATGTTGTTCTTTTCACAGAGCATTAGTCTGACACAACATGATTTTTCCTATGATTTTAGCTGTGTGTGTGTGTGTGTGTGTGTGAGTGAGTGAGAGAGTGCGAAAGAACGTGATCTATCTGGTGCCAGAACAGGACTGTAGATATGCACAGTAACCTGCAGTGAAACATGCAGTATTTCGGCCATGTTTATTCCTAAGAGAGGAAGTGGAACGTTTTATAAACTTATGCAAATGGTGCCATTTTCATAAATTTCTTTTCCACCTGTTTTCCTCTCGAAGTATTTCTTTGTTTTTCATGCCCTTGCAGTGTTCGACATTGTTCTTGACATTTAGTGGAAAGTTTTGGATTAAAACTTAGAACAATTTGTACTTATTTTTCTTGCAACCAGGAAAAACACCAAACACGCATGCACGCACATACACACACACACACCCGCACGCACACACACACACACACACACACACACACACACACACACACACACACACACACACACACACACACACACACGCACACTGTTTAATGAAACAAAGACCTGGCTAAAAGTTCTAAGCTAACTGACCCTCCAAAAGTCAATTTTTTGTCAATTTTCTCTATTTAATAAACAAAATAAACTGTGACGTTTGAAATTAAATTTGACCGTTTCACCTTGCATACGTTGAATGAATACATGACAAGCGGGCGAACGTCAGGAAGACATCACGCATTTACTATTGAAGAATCGAGAGAAGAATGGAGGGAACAAGCGAGTGATGCAGAGACACAGAAGTGGCAGGGAAGCCTTATCAGCTTTTAACTTCCTGTTTAGTAACACACCCAAACCACAACTGCTCCTGCGGTTGTGTGCCCTAAGATTTTGCATTCACTATACTGTTTAATTCATCTGAAAGGCTGTTATTGTAAGTGCTCTGCTAGGGCCATGAGAAGGAAGAGTCATCCAATCAAAGATGGGAGAGAGTGTGGCAAAAGACACCATCACACACTGAAATAGCAGATCATCGAGAGCTGGGGGGATCAGGGGTAATGCTAAAGGAGGCGACAGAAAGTAAAGCAGAACTGTGATAGTCTGATTAAGATGAAGATAAGAAGAGAAGAATTAAGGACTAAAATAGTTACAGGACAACAATCAACAACAGAGCAACACTTTCCAACGAAGACACATACAGTATGTACTTCCTGTCTCTACCTGCTGTACTCATGTTTGATGCTTGCAAATGGAAGAAGGCGTTTGGCTGAATGCATGTTGTGATGATGTCACGTGAGGTGTCTTATCCAAAATCTGTGGAAAATCTGCACTGATTCAGAAAAATCATTTGAGTTTGTGTGATTTTGTACTAATTTCAGCGATCGCAGTCCTGCAGAATCCAAAGCGCCGACATCGGAGACTCCTTACAAACATTGTAACAGTCCTTACTTTTTCCTGTGTATTTGGAGTCTCGATAAAACTGTATTAGAATGAGTGTATTCATCTAAATCTGTATATGACAACTATACTGACAGTTGACAAATGGAAAATGCTGCCAGAGAAAAGATATTCATCTGTGTGGCCTGTTGTTGTAAAGATTTTTAAAAGATGTGTGTGCTAAAGTGGAAACTACATACCTTACAACGGTCCTCGTTAGAGATCAACTGATAATTGGTTTAACCACTATAACTTTTCTGTTATTTAAGCTTTTTCACAGATATCACAAGACTGTCATTAAAACATGACACTGTGAGGAGAGTATTGAGTAGTGTTCTAAATAAAAACACTCATTTGGTTCAATACTGTTTTCATTGTGTTTGCAAACAGAAGAATAACAAGAAATATATATCAGTTTTATATAAACATGCAAATACTTGGTATTGGTTCTAAAAAAAAAATCGACCTCTAGTTCTCTTTATGTGCACACACATGCACACACACACATATATGCTACCCCTACTCCTAAACCTACACATTACACAAAACATTCTTCATGTTCACGTTTTTAATAAAATATTGTTTAGTATGTTTTTAAAGCTATTATACTTATAGGGATTCATAAGAAAATGTCGCCATAAAACATGCTTATGTCATAATATCGGTGTAATACCCATGCTATTATACACATTTGTGTCCTCATAAATTCATGAAAACAAGTTTCCTCCCAAAATTTGAAACCAAAGCAACTGCTTATATAAAAATGAAAAGTTTTTTTAATGAGCATTTTGCTAGATGTAGTTCTGACGCAGAGACTCAGGCTTTTTAACTCTATTTAGACTTTTAACTCATTAACTTTAATCAGCAGTTTACTAAGTCTTCCCTAAAAGCACGAATTAAACCGTCATTGTTCAGAATCACAAGTCAACTGGAAGGTTCCAGTATGTAGTTTGTCAGCATCTTTACCTGCATCACCAGCCCGGGTAGTTTCACAAATGCAGCCACTGCAGGTTGTCCTAGCCTATGTTCCATCTGAAGTAGCATCTCTCATCTGCAGTTACAGTACACTGTATACACACACAATGGGTGGAGCATGCAGTAGAACTTAAGGCGTCTTGAAATGAAAGGTACTGTAGGTGAGCGATTCCAAAGAAATAAACATGAGGACCGCTGTGTAAAATAATATGTGCGTCCTTTAGTGCTGGACGTGACTGATGGAATGAAATGTGAAGTGTGTGTGTTAAAGTTAAGTTTATTGGTCACATGCACATCATACAGTACAACACACAGTGAAATGTTTTCATTCCGCATATCCCAGCATACAAATTTGAACGCTGGGGTCAGAGCGCAGTGTCGAATGAACGGCGCCCCTGGAGCAGGTGAGGTTTTGTTCAAGGACCCAATGGTGGTAGCTTGCCTGGTGCGAGGCTTGAACCTCCAACCCTCTGATCACTGAGCCAGAGCCTTATACCATTGAGCCACCACCACCCAATTGAGGACACAAATGTGTATAATGACGGATATTACACGGATATTACAACATATGCATGTTTTATGGAAAAACATACCAAACAATGTCTTATTAAAAATGTAGAATGTTTTGTATGATGTGTATGTTTAGGAGTAGCGGTAGGGTAGAAGGGTAGAATGTACAGTTTGTACACATAGCATAAAAACCATTACACCTATGGTATGTCCTCACTTAGATATCAAAACAATTGTGTGTGTGTGTGTGTGTGTGGGGGTGGAACTTTTGGTGAAGGGAAACGTGTAATCTCTCTGTGTGAGTGGAGCTACATTATCGTAGCTTGCTATGGAAATATCTCTCTTAATAACAGGATAACTGGTTCCACGTTGTCACCCAAACACTCAGTTCAAGTGGCTCTCAAGCCTTCACATCTGTGTCGCTCTGTTTATGCTCGACGTTTTTTCGGGTGACAAAAAGTTCCTAAGAATTTACAGCAGAAACGGCTAGGTACCACGGGACTTTATACAGCTGTAGGCTATTCATGGCTCTGAACATGTAGATGGGGAAATAGAAATAGTGTTGCTGCTCTCACCTGTAGCTAGGGCTGTGCAATTAATCGCTGTCGCAAAACAATCGCAATTTGAGCACATGCAATTTCTAAACCGCATTAGACTGCAATTTTTTTCATTTATATTTTATATTCATATTTTAATATTTTAATTCCGAATGCTGGAGAGCTCTTGTATTGCATGTTGAAAATGTTAACCAATCAGAGCTCACTCAGCGCTGAAAAACAAGTCTGAAGTTTATTTATTGTTATGACTGGGATTTAGATGAGTTAACCTTCATTTGTTTTATGTTATGTTGTTTTATCATTGTGAAATGTTTTGTTATGCACTTCTGGTGCACTGAATACATGTAGACTGTGTCATGTTTGAAAACTCAAAAACAATTGGCAAAATCGCAAATAAAATTGCAATTGCCATTTTCATAAAAAAAAAATAAATCGCAACATGATTATATTTTGTGTGTAACAGGGCGTTCGCTTTAAAAGGCTCACTTCTAAACGCGAGTTGAGAACCGCGGTACAAATCCAGCACAGTCGCAAGCTTGACAAACATATTCCTTTTATTATTGTCCACAGTTCACAAAAACACCCTTCCTCTACTGAGGTGCGCAAACTAATGATCAGCGTTGAGCAAGCTCAACGCATGACCCTTTATACAAAACATAATGACACTTAACTCAACACAGGTGAGCCTTCTTCGAATTAAGGCGTGATTAACTCAACTTAAAGTGAACACAGGTGAAAACAGTGAATGCAGACTAATGGATGAACACAAAGAGCATGTGAAAACAATATTTAACATAAAACATAGTGCAGACATGCTCTTGGCCGTGACAGTATCCGCCCCTCAAAGGCGCACACACCTGGGTGCGCCAAACCGTACCACCCAAAGTCTTTAGCTGGTCTCAGGGGAGGACCAGGGGAATCTGGTATGGCCCCCAGGACATCGGGGTAAGCTCCTGGGCCGATGAGGGCAAGGCGGGTGGGGCGGGCCTGGACCGTGAGGAGTTCGTGGCTTGGTGGCCCTCCTCCACGACGAGGCTGGCCAGGCACACACTGGCACCGGCTTGGCCTTTACCCAAGGTGCAGGAACTGTCTCTAAAAAGCAAAACGGGATGGCCTCGGCCTCCCTCCCATTAGTGTATGGGGTTGCAATGGAAGTCAGACATGGGGACTCAGTCACACTCAGACTTGGGGACTC
>JAOUQX010077158.1:0-12981 GCA_028566295.1 Liobagrus marginatus
TGTTGTACGTAATTCTGTGTTGTTCAGTTGTTGTTTTCTTCTCTTATGCTCGGTTTTACGTGACTGTGTAGCATCATGGTTCTGGAGAGACGTTGTTTCGTTTCACTGTGTGTTGCAACAGCTATATATGGTGTAACGACAGTAAAGCTTCTTGAACTTGTTTATTCTATTCTGACCCAGACAGTCAAAGAAGCATTTGGTTGTGATTTGTACTGCCTACGATCGTGCCTGTGACCAAACAAACTAGAATCTGTGATTTGAATATGAAGTGTGAAATTACCTCCTCTACATCTTCATCTAACTGCTCATTGGGGTCGATTTCCCGCACGAGGTCCTGCAGCTTCTTCTTACTGAGCACCTGGAAGGCAGCGTAGAATGAGATCTGAATCACTGGTCTAAAGGGGTACATAGTAACTCAGTGGTTAAGGTGTTGGACTGCTCATCGGAAAGTTGTAGGTTCAATTCTGATCACCGACAAGCTGCCACGGCTGGGCCCCTGAGCAAGGCCCTTAACCCTCAATTGCTCAGTTGGATAAAGAAGATAAATTGGACACTCTGGATAAAGATAAGGGCGTCTGCTAAGTGCTGTAAATGTAAATCAGGGCTCATAACATTTCTTAAATAAAACCTGAACGTAAGGTTAAAAAGGCTACATATATCTTATTTACAGTTCATGCTTGCTCAATATAAACTCATTTTGAAATATGATCAAATCACATTTGACGATCAGTCATACAAAACGGCCAGATCTCAACACGACGTTTTAGAAGATAAAAGTCATCCAGTAATATATACTGGTCCATACTTTTGTGGACAGGAAAACAATTAACACAACAGTGAATACAAAGTCATTGTTTAGCGATGCTATATCAATGACAGCTCTGAAGAAGCACACACCAGTTGTCTTAATGTGCACCTGCTGTGACATTTGTACATATGGCATTGCAGTACAATGGAATCAAACAGTGTCAGGAACAACTGGAACGGCAACATTGCTGAACTGCCTTCGTGGCTTTTTTGGGGTGTGGGCAGTCTCACCTGAGTTCCTTCAGGACTCACTCTCCCAGCAGGCCCTGGGGTTCCCAGAACCTTCCCTGGAACTGCAGTGCTGTTGGCCATGCTGGTGGCGAGAGGCGGAGTTGGTGAGCTTTCGGCTTTCACGGCGCTATACAGGTTGGTTCGGCCAGGCTGCTGTTGGTATTGATTCATGCTATGCTTCAAAAAGGCTGCCAGGTCAGGAGCCACCTGTAAGGATGTATTCAACTGGTCAAAAACACAACAGTGATTACTGTGATGACATGAATGAGTAGGAATTATACTTTGCCTAGCAATCTTAAACACAGGAATACTTAGGAGCTTGTGACTGAAGCATAATTTCACTGTGGTAAAAGGTATGACCAATCTTCCCTCTTTTTTAGTGCTGTTTTTTTTTTTTTATATCCTTATATTTCTGTCAACTGTTCTTCTTTTAAGAATAATTGTTTGGGTTTGTCACTTTAGCAGACAGTATGAAAATAAATATTTTTGAAGTAAAATAAAAGCTACTAAAACATTTGAGTTAGTTTCTTTTTTGTTCTTTCTTTATTTGTAAATGAGGGTAATATGGTTCTTATACTAGTACATAATATACTATAACATGTTCAATTTACAGCTATTATTTTTAAATACAGTTGCTGATTAATAATAAAATAATATCTGTCAACTGTTTACGCTTCACCGGAAGTTCAGTGCGCAGTGCATCATGGGATTGACAGTTATTGCGGCTAGGGAGATTTTGTTTTGATTGATCAGTTTCTAACTAGTAGCCTCTTTTTAATACGCTAACCTCACAGTTTCTCGAACGTAGAAAAAATACTATATGTATATATATTTAAAAAAAAAAATTCGCCTAGATAAACATTGACATGTAAATCTCAAATAGCGGTCAAACCGCTAGCTTACGCGTCAACCATTAGCTGGATCGTTTCAATATGCATTAAATAGAGCAGGAAATTCTAAAACACACTATCTAACTAGCGTCTTCATGGCAACTAAAATTACGAAAGGCGCACGAGGCAATTTTGCATAACAATTTTCCAACCTGATACTACTAGACTTACAGAAATACAGTCCCGGTAGCTAGCTAACGTTACTGTACAGTGCAATATTATTACAAGGAACATTTACCTAACGTTTCTACCATGCCTACAGATACTACAAGTTAATCATAACTGTATAAACCTCTGATGTTCTACACTTCTCCGTGTTCTTGTTTGCCTAAATTTCGTGTTTGCTAGTTCACTTTGTACCTAGCTAGACAACGGAGACGGCTAATAGCTAACGCTAATGTTTGGTATAGCGCTGCAGATGTTTAAAATGAACATTGTATCAATTTTTTACCTTATCTTAAAATCGTGCTATTACTTCTCCATTTTCTGTGGAACTGTACTATGAAACTGTTACAACAGGGTCTAGCAAATCTAGAGCACGTCCATTAGCTGTGCAGCTAGTCAGAGCGGTACTATACACAGCGACAAGACCGTAGAGCGGAAATGTGACTATCGTCTACAAAATAAAAGTCTCGGGACGAGTAATGGATTAAATGATTTCTATTTTTATGTAAGTAAGTAGTGCTTGATTTATATCTATTGGTTTCTTTATTCACAAAAAGCCCCTATTATCATTAGTAACTCCGGTAAGCAACATATGCTATGTGGTCAAAAGTTTGTGGACATGTGTATTCCCCAAACACAGTTCCAGCATGACGACTCTGTGCACAAAGCCCATGAGCTCCATGAAGGCATGATGTGTTATAAATGGTGTGAAAGGACTCCCAAGTTTTCTGATAGATGCCTTGACCTCAATCCCACTGAACACCTTTGGGATGAACTGGAACACCGACTGCACCCCAGAACCTCCTCACCAAACATTTATGCCTGAACTACTGTGACTAAACCGGGAAACCCCCTTTTATATCTAGTAGAAAGAATATCAGATTTATATAATTAGTCCAAATTTTAACTGAAAACACTCATTTTCTATATATCTTTTCTTTTTTTCTACATTAACTGCATGTTAAAATATTTGCAACCTGGAGCTTTTTTCTCATTGTGTAATTGTATACAAATTAATTCACAAACAAATACGAAATATTTATATAGCTTTCCTGATATTTACATTTACATTATTTGGCAGATGCTCTTATCTAGATTGACTTGCATACGAGCAGGTGAGGGTTTAAGCAGGGGTGTCAAACGTACGGCCCGGGGGCCGGATCAGGCCCGCAAACGGGTTTAATCCGGCCCGCGGTATGCTTTTGTGAAGTTAAAAATGAGTTGCAATCTTTCAATAAAAGAACCGGTCCAGCCCACTTGGGAATAGATTTTCCTTCATGTGGCCCCTGAGCTAAAATGAGTTTGACACCCCTGGTTAAGGCCTTGCTGAAGGGCCCAGCAGGGGTAGCTTGGCAGTGCTGGGAATCGAACCCCGGTATTTGTCGTGGGGCCCCTAATTCCCTGGGGCACTAAGCAGCTGCTTTGGTGGTGTTAATTGCAACAGGGCTAGTGTTAGCCATCAGATTTATATATATGAATGCATTTTGACAGAGGAAATATATGTAGCAGATGTGTTCAGCGCACAGGCTTCACACCAGTGCCCTAAGTGTTGCTTATGACCCGTATGATATCCGCATGTTTATCACACTCATAATCGACGAAAAAGCAAACTAAATATGTTCCAGTTCTCAAGCTTTAAATTATCATGCAGTTTTGGGAACATGGAAATATTCCTTGAACCATTAAGAGGTTATATATATATATAGGTTATAATGTTAAGGGACTATTCTTCGAACCTTTTTGAACTGGGATCTTAAATTTTTTTAAATAAATCAGTCAACGGTGCCCGACCGAAAATGTTTGGGAACCACTGCTATATGTTGTAGTGAATTATACAGTAGTATAATTATCTGGTATCACACAGACAAGGACAGGTTTCCTTTAGTTTTCATTCCTTTTTTTTTTTTTTTTAAAGTCCCCCGAGTTTACATATAAGCAAAAAGAAGTGACCGGTCAGATTTCAGTAACTTTCAGATTTTCAAAGATCTGATTACATTACTGACAGTACAATATGAACAAGAGTCTAAATAAGCCTTTAAATGGTAGACCATTAGATAGACATTAATTTCTATTCTATTTAGTATATAACTAGTTCTAATCCATTACCATTAAAAGCCATAAAAATACAGGACTACATGCTTCGCTAATAAATAATACAATATCAGACTTGAGCACAATAATTCCATATTATTATGCCAATCTAATCTTTCGGATTGTTTCTTAAAATGTCTCCGACTAATTATCGGTCCACAGTTGCAAAATGCTGTATGTTTATACACATTTACATGTCTTTGGACGCCAAGATTATCTCCACCTGTTTACATTTCAATTGATTTGTACTCGAGCTAATTTTGTGTTGCGCTGAACCGAGTCCTTAAAATATGAACTCTATTAAAAGGCATTAAGTCTCTTAAACGCTCATTTAATTTATTACACGTTATTAATCCCCGTGGGGGAAATTAGATCATTTTCACATATCCCAACTTATTAGGAGGCAGCCCCTGGGGCAAGTAGGATTAAAGGCTTTGTTTAAGGGCCCCCAAGGATGTTAATTCCCAGTTCTGGGGATTGAACCCTGACCCTCTGATCACTGACCCAGAGCCTTAACCGTTGAGCCAGGCCCCAGTACACAATGATCAGTGATAAACAGTGTAAAAGAGTCATGGTGCTCAGGCAGAATAACAGGATCAGGGAAAATAAAAATACAAACTTTATTAGCAAATTTCTCTTCATGTTCTTTGTGTGCGTGTGCGCAGTTCTCTACTATGAAGCTGCAGAGAATTTGGGTTCAGAGAACTCAGATTCTGGAGAACTACTTCCGCTGTAGTCACTGTATCGGTCTCTGTGACAAAAGAAATGTTCTGTTTCTCAGAAGAAGAAGAAAAAAAAAAAAAAAGATTGCACACAAAACAAAAAGAACACATTTTGCACATCTGATGATCTTTTTTTAACACCTTACACCCTGCTAAAAGTAAATGTTACATAAATATTTTAGCTTTTATGACACAAAGCAATTAATTAGAACATACAAGCTCTTCATAACAGATGGCTGAATGAATGAAATAAAGTGTAAGGGGGCTGTGAACAACATTACCTTGGTGAAAGTCGGCATCCTTTCAGCAGGTAGCTCTGCAGTTTTCCTGCAGCTGCTAAAAGCAGGCCAAAATAAGAAGGTGAAGGCTTAATTGGGCGGGATGTGAACTCCGGATGATACTGCACTCCCACAAAGTAAGGGTGATCTGCAAAGACAAAAGAAAGTATGAAAAAAAGATGTAAAGCAAACCAGCATTTGTTCCAACAGATGGAATCTTGTACTTTCAACCAACCTTTAATTTCAATTATTTCCATTCGTTCACCCTCCTGGTCCTGGCCTACAAAATGGAGGCCTTTTTCTTCCAAGTGGTGCTTTACTTTAGGATTTACCTGATGGGAAAAATTCTTCAGAACAAATGTAGTAGAAGTAAAAGGCTAAGGAGCTGCTTTATTGTACATGATGTCCCAAACGGCACACATTGCTTATTATGTACATTTATATAGTCCTTGGGCCAAACTGGGAGCCAAAGAAATGGCAATCATGTGCAGAATGTTTTGTATCTATAGTTAAAATTTGCTTTAAAGTTTTTTTTATATAGAGACTTTAAGGACCACTCGAATTATATACACCAATATGCACCTCAAAACGATGTCTGTGTCGCTCATCAACATATCCAACATCTCCATACAATTTCCCTAGATTGTCAAAAGAACGGATGTGAATTTCAGTCAATAGCAACGCTAAAGATCGTTCAATCAAATCATCCTGGGTAACGTACTGAGAACACTTGAGGTGCTCTTGAAGATGGTTCGTCTCTTGCCCAACCTCATAGTGCCACCCATTTGTCCCAGATTATGTTCTGGCATTTCAATCACCTGCATAAAAAGGTAAGAGAAGGATTCCTTAAAGCTGCATGACCAATATCCTTTTAAACATCATTAAGCATTTTAGGGCCTGTGTTGTAATACCAAAGCAATGCATAACTGCATTTTATTTTAATGCAATTATGTTCACTGGTTTGAATTATGCATGTAGTGAACATACGCTATATGGACAAAAGTTTGTTCACATTTAACTATCGGATAAATCTGTCACACAACTGTAGAAAATGTCTTTGCAAGTTGTAACATTACAATTTCGCTTTATAGGAAAAAACGGCTCAATAGGGCGGCACGGTGACAGAGTGGTTAGCACTCCTGCCTCACAGCAAGGTGGCTGGTTCGATGCCCACCCAGGGTGTTGCTGCGTGGAGTTTGCATGTTCTCCCCGTACTTGTGCGGGTTTTCCCCGGGTACTCTGGTTTCCTCCCGCCTCCAAACATTTGATTGTACATAGGTGAATGTGTTACTCTAAATTGTCCATAGGAGTGAATGTGTGTGTGAATGGTTGTCGGTCTCTAAGTGTTAGTGCTGTGATTAACTGTTGATTGTACAGGATGTACCCCGCCCTAACTCACACACTAAGTTATCTGGGATACACTCCATTATCTAGTGTTTATCCTGTTCAGGGTCGTGGGGGCGCTGAATGTGGATGTACGAATGGAACAAAGAGGCCCAAACACTGTTCCAGCATGACAATGCCCCTGTGCACAAGGTCTGAGCCCCATGAAAACAGGATGCATTATCGTTGGAGTCGAAGAACTCAACCTCACTGAACGCCTTTCGGGTAAACTGTAATGCTGACTGGAGCCCAAGTGAAAAAAATACAAATTTCAACAAACTTTAGGCCGTATAGTGGAGCTGTGTATTATTATTAATCACAAATAGATGCAACATTGCTTACTACAGGGTGCTTTGTGTCAGGATCAAATTCAGTGGAGTTGGCGTCTGTACAAAGACACAATATGAATATAAGATCTTACAAAGAGAATAATGAAAAAGTGGCATGTAACATTTGCGGAGAACCTCTTGTGAAACTTACCTTTCCAGCCAAGTACATTCCGAGCAAATTCGCACACGGCAAGCTGCATGCCCAGACAAATACCTACAACACACATTTTAAAACTATTTTACCTGGTGATATGCTCTTTATGCATAGGTTATGGCACCCCTTACTCCTGTGTAACTGGTATAAAAAAATAATAAGAAATGGATTGATGGATGTCTGCACAGTGATGTTTCCTGATCGGACATTAAGACACAAATTGTCAGATGAGTCAACAGGGCTGCTTTTCCCAATAACGTCTCTTAGCGGGCTACAAAGACGCTAACGGTACGCCTTTCCTAGGTGTGTTCCACAAACTATACCTTTGTTGCGCAAGGTAAACCTTCCTGCGTGACGTTAGTTTGATATCGATGGCTCGATAATACATTGATTGCACCCTATACAGGAGATCTTCAATGTGTTCTAGAGCGGCTAAAGGATTAATAAAGCAATGTTTATAATAAAGAAGCGCTTTAGAAAAAGCATTTACCAGGGATCACTACATTTATACAATAATTCAAAATTATATATGTTCCCATATCCCAGTGTTTGGACAGTGGAAATAAAGTGCCTAATAAATCTTTAATAATAAAAAAATTCCTAGCCAATTCACTTAATAGTGCATTTGTTTTTGTTTACTTATTTCATTAATTTTTACATTTCAGATAATAACATGTATAACAACCCTCGGTATAATGGCAGGTTTATTATTCTTTGCACATTCATTAAATGAACGAAAACACTCACTCATTCATTCATTGAGATTAAAATCTCAATAATTGAGATTTTATTATTTATATGCAGGCGATTGAAATGCCAGAACATAATCTGGGACAAATTTTCAAAATTCATTCAATAATTAATGAATGAAATTAAATAATTTTCATTAATTAATGAAAACACATTCATTAATTGAACATTGGGTGTATTACAACTTTAGAATTCTGATATTTATTTGGTTCGGCCCTTTTCCTGGCCACAGAATTAAAATCGTATTATATTATTATTATCATTATCATCATCATCATCATCATCATCATCAGTATAGACTGAAATGTGAGGAAGCATTTTGCGCAGTGATGACCACTACCGGAGTGAACCGTGAACACTGATAAGGTCTAGCTAAGAGTGGTCCAGACCAACCGTACGAACGAATGACTTACAGAATTTATACTTATTTAAGAACTTTTCCGGAAACACGTATTAACGCTAAGGTACAACTTTTGAACGACGTGGCGTTAAGAACGTTTCGGAAAACGCAGCGCAGGTCAACATGACTGAGTGCACACAGTGCGCGCCTCCTAGTGGCTAAACAACAGTATTAATACAGTACAGTACAACCCCTGTCTTTTTACCTAAAAAGGGCTTGTTATGTTTCCTTGCGTAGTTAATAGCATTAATCTTTCCCTCCGTCCCGCGTACCCCAAAGCCTCCTGGTACCAAAACACCACTGGAAGAGAAAATAAACAGTCAAGTCCAAATGTTCGAATCTGCCCTAGATCAGCAGTCTATAATTGGTCAACTGCACAGAATAAATGAACGCCATTTTTCTAGCATAGAAATCCAAACAATGGTGTGCTCTACATACTTTAGTGACATTAGAATTATGCTGCTGTTTAAAATAAAATAAAATAAAAAACCTCAAGTATAAATTCAGCCTGGAAACATGCAGTGCGTTTCATCAGCGATATTTAATATATTCACATTAAAAGCACTTATTTATATCCATTACGGCAAATGCCTGACTACGTTTATCTGCCAGGAGTGTGGGTGTGGGTGCAGGTTTTCCAATGAAGCCACACCCGACTTCATCTGCTCATATAATTGTTTTTCACAGTCAACAGGCTGAAAGAAATAGGATAGAATAGAATAGAACGAAAACCTGCACCCACACAAGGCCTTTCCGGATATTTGGACACCACTGTGCCGGAACTAGAGCTGAACTACAAGCTAATAATCATATATAGTGACAACAGTGTGTTCTAGCCATGTGCTTAGTGACGCTTGACTCACTCAGCGCTGCAGAGCTTCTTCCAGGCCTCGTGATACTTCACTGGGTCTTTCTGCTCTGTGCTTTGTTCTAGATATGCAGAGTCTATGAACTGAAACAGAGTAGCATCTCTGAAATGTACTGAAACCAAGAAAATACATGTTTAATAATTAGATATCTACTCCAGTGAGCTAGACAAATGGCAGCGCCGATGAGCATTAATGGATAAAAACAGAGTATGCCTTACTTTAACCTCGAGCTTGTAGTTGATTGCAAGGGCAGAATGTTCCAGTGCTTTAATCACGGACGCATAGGAGTCTAGAAATTTGGTGTACTTTCCGACTAAAGCGATCGATGTGCTTTCCAAAAGGCGGTCAGTTCTTTGGAAAACATGCCAATCCAAGAGAAACCACAAAAAACAACACATTTATATATTTAAAAATAAATAAATAAATAAATTTGTGGCTATGGAGGATGAAGTGAAGAATAAAAGAGATTCTGACCGATCTGACATTTCTTTCCACTTAGTTAGCATCTCCTGGGGTTTTGTTGCTATGGGCAGGTTCAGCCGTCTGCAAAAGAAGTCCACCATTCCCTGATCCTCCATTAGCAGTGGAACATTATAAACCGAGGACAAGTCATGTATGCAGATGACCTAAAAAACAATAAAATAAGTTCGAGGTTATAGATTCATGGTGTTTACTTCTTTCCATGCAGATGCGAGTCAATAACATGGAGAAAGTGAGTGCAAGTGCAACGGAGCAATAGTTTTATTGTAGCTTACATTATCCATGTGTGGGTACCTGCTCTGGCTCGACATGACAAAACATTGAGATCTTCTCTTTCACTGCCGTGTCCAGAGGTGTAGAACAACGGCAAACAATCTAACGATGTAGAAGCATTAAAATAAAGGGAGTTATTAAACCTTCCACAGTTGCCCATATTATACCGCACAAAAAGGCAGCTATGGGTTTATAGTCAATCAAGTACATGAAATATTTTACGAAATGAAAAGCGTTGTCTTTATATGATTTTTTCTTCGCATATAAAATGGAGTCCATCACAGCTAATTTAAGCCATGAGGCAGGGTACACCCTGGAATTTGACCAACCTATGATCACCTGTGTTTGAGGCGGGAGGAAACCGGAGTACCTGGGGAAAACCCACGCAATCACGGGGAATACAAACTCAACACAAGACAGACAAAATATATATTAATTATGAGAATATATAAATATAGCTGAAAGCAGAAATTAACGGGGTCAAGCCCAATTTGTAGCAATAAAAGATTTAAAATGATAAAACACACAAACTAATATTTCTCTCGCTTCTGATTCTTTGACTCATGTCGATTCAAACTCGTATGGTCAAGAAATCTAAAGAGACCATCTTTATGATAGACCAAAGTATACAAAACAAGAGGGATATGATGAATTATAACTAATTATTACATTGTGCACAAACAAGCACAGAGCATCAAAATATAATTTAGAAAAATCCAAATAAAAGATTTTATTCCTTTTAACACCAGTAATTGGCGATTGAACTAGTGATATTCAAAAAAAGTCACACGATGAGGCGTTCACATCAATCTGGCAACACAGAGGTTACGCTCCCGCTGATCTGCACTTCCTGGTTCTTTGTTACTTTATCCCACGTTGTACAAGTTTTGTACACAACACAATTTACTCAGTGGTGTTTGTGTACGACTGCCAGACATTATTTGGATATAAAAGAAAGACACCAACCTGTTCCTTGCGCTTTAGCTCCGTTTGCTCGGTGACTGTCAAACACATGACACAGAGACAGACAGCACGGCACGTATAGGCAGGGCACATAAGCAAGCACCGTCAATGCTACGATTGGCTGCGTAGCGCAAGTGAACCTTATCGTATCATTGGCTGGACACCGGTCACTGTAACGTGCACGGACTAGAGCGTGTGTTCACCGTGGTTTATGTTTCTCACATGCTCCTTTGTTTTCACACTCTGTTCACGTAATCGTTTGTTTAACCATGCACGCCTGGGTTCATGTTATGTTTGTTAATCACCACGCTTTAGTTTAAACCAGGCGCACCTGATTTAGGTTTGTGTCAATCACGGGAGGAGGATAAAGGGGAGGCACCGAGAGTAGTTCAGGGCCGGTTATTAGTTGTCGGAACGTTAGAACGTCGGTTTGGCGTTGGCACAGTGTCCTGGATCTATGTTGCCGTTTTGTGTTATTACAAACACGTTTGACTACAGTCTGCAGTTGGGTCTCATCTCTTGCATCCTAGACACGCCATCGATTCCAGCATGCGGCTCGGATCAGCGCGTCAGTACGTGACAGTCACTCACTGAGTTGGAATGCAAAACGGTACAGAAAACAATATTATTGGTCAAATTAATTAGATTAGGTCTAATATTAGATATTATTTAATAATTTTTTTATATTATGTAATTTATGCGCCGCATAGATTTTCTTGTGCGCTGAGAATGTGCGAGCAGTGCGCAATTGTGCAAGCGCGCAGGCTAGAGGGAACATTGATTACAAGCACTAATACAATTGAGAAACTTATCAGGTATGGAACTGAAGCTACGTGCATTTATTCATTTATCGCGCTGGATTAAGCTGCCGTGGCGACGCTGCGACGGCATAGTGGACCTTAATAGTGACGTATACCGTTACTAAAATTTACAATAGTTTTAATAAAATAACTTTTGACTTGCAGGTCCTAGAAACTTAAAGGTCTGTATGGTATAATAGTTTTCTCTTGTCATGCCAATTTTCAGAACTTTTCAGCGCACGGTTCTATAGGCTCAGATTTAATCCAGAAGAAGAAGAAGCCGAAGCAGCACGATAACAATAGGGGTCCCGCCCCTGCAGGTAATGAGTGGTTAGCACTCCTGCCTCGCAGCGAGAAGGTCATGGGTTCGATTCCCACCCAGGGTCTTTCCGTGTAGAGCAGGTAAATTGTCTACTCTAAATTTTCCACAGGAGCGAATGTGTGTGTGAATGGTTGTCTGTCTAAGTGTTAGCCCTGCGATTAACTGCCGATTGTACAGAATGTACCCCGCCTCACACACCAAGTTAGCTGGGATAGACTCCAGCACCCCCACGACCCTGAACAGGATAAACGCTAGATAATAAATATCATAGTACACGGAGAATCCTGAATTCTCAGTGTACTATAATATAACGCAATCACTTGCATATAAATACATGCAAATCTAGGGTTACGAATGAGGAGAGGGAATTTGCCTTACCAGATCAGGTGACAGGCCCAGACCACGGAGCTGTCGCACACTGTTTTGGGTAGGTTTAGTCTTCTGCTCTCCTGTAGTACTAGGCTAAAAACAGAGCAAAGCATTAGAACATAAAGCGCATCATTAATAGAATAGAACTAAATGCTACACTATATGGAGAAGAGTATTGGTTACAACTGATTATTAAATCCATGTGTTTTTTGAACAGCCAATTCCAGACCGAGTCGTACTCCTATAATAACCTCCATACTTCTGGAAAAGCTCTCCACCAGATTTTGGAATTTGGTGTGAATTTAGCCACAATAGTATTAATGAGTTCACGCACGGATGTTGGGTGGAGAGATCTGGCGTGTGTTTGGCGTTCCAGTTTATCTCAAAACCGTGGAGTTCAGTGGGGCTGAGGTCAGAGCTCTTGCGCACAAACCATAAAACACCATATTTTTATTGGAGCTCAAGGGCTTTGAGCCATAGTCATGCTGGAACAAGTGTTTGGGCTTCTTAGTTCTAGTGAACTAACTTCAGCTTTGTAACAAAAGTGGTGGAAGATACACTTATGGGCGTGCTGGTAAGGTGTCCACAAACTTTGGTTCATATAGTAGGGTGATGGTGGCTCAGTGGATAAGGCTCTGAGTCAGTGGTCAGAGGATCGGGGGTTCGAGCCCCGCTCCAGACATGCTGCCATCATTGGGTCCTTGA
>JAOUQX010077175.1:0-12979 GCA_028566295.1 Liobagrus marginatus
TACAGACACACGTACAGTATATGTTGGTGTGTTCTTGACTAGGATATATTTGTAATCAACTGTCCTCAGCTCAGTCAAATTCAAGCTGAAATTCCACCCGGAATATCAGTTACTGTAAATCCATGGACGTCTTCATATTAGCTCTGAAAGCTTTTCTAGATCATTCAATTTGTTTGTTTCAATAATTTATCTTACGGTGTGCGTCATTTACATATTTTACAGCCATGTCTCTTGGTCCTTTGCTCTATCGGACACCTGATGAAACACAATCTTGACCACTAGAAGTATACAGGCATAGTACAAGATGGCCGCCTCAGCAGGTTATTAATAAATAAATTATCCAGCTCTTAGTTTATCATACTACAGCTACAAGCTGGGACAACTTCTACATCGTGGGCTTCGTCTGAAACAAACAAAAGCACAAAAAGTGCTTCTTAAGCTGAATCACAACGTGGCAGAACGCTATCGTGCTGCCCTTCGTCCTTTCTTTGTGTAAGCTCAGGGATGGCTGTGATTGGCTGTGTTGACTTTTATGTAAAAATGGGGTTACAAGGTGTCGTAATACCTCAGATTGCCAGTGTAAAGTAAAATAACATGAATTTCTAATCTCTTGATTGTTTATTGCGTATTACAGTTTAATTGAATGGGGCATAATAAAGTGTTAAAGTCAAGAAACATGATGTAGGTGTTGCCCAAAACAAAGTAATAATAATGGTATTTATCTGAAAATGTAAACTTAAGACAATTTCACACAGTGTTTTCTTCCTTTGTAATGTGTGTATTGTTACAGCCCTGGTGCCCCTAAAAGAGCACCCGTGTGCAAATGACTTATTTGCATTAGCCAGTACAGGCAAAATGTACTGTTTGTTTGTTTTGCTTTGCCTCCCTATTGCTTTTCTATTATTTTAAAATCGATGTGCAAACTGTACTGACAGTCGCTTGAACAGACAGTGAAGCTGACCTCGTACCTCGTTACCTACCGTGCGGTTGTACCGAGGTCGGGTAACATGGCTGTAAACTCCACCAGAAACACATTCAGTGTTGATGAGCTAATTTGTTGCTGACTGTAGTCTTCTATGCTAGTCCTGTAAGGGACTCTGATCGCATTGGTGGTACCTGTGTACCGCTGGTTGGAGGCCTGGTGTCCGGGAGTTACAGCACTGGCAGTCAGAACATTAGTGGGACAACATTTTTGGTGGACCAAGACTCTACGGTGCGCCAGAGTCCATATCTTCACTATCAGCATATAGAAACTACACACCATCACATTTAACACACACAGGTTATGCTTTCAGTGGTATGGATCTTTACTGTCTCTGTGTGTGTGTGTGTGTGTGTGTCCACGAGATAAGGAGAGAGCAGTGTACCACACCTGTTGTCTATGTGGGCAACACTACTTTAACTCTATCTCAGTTACAGTGGTGTATAAAAGGAGGAAATCTTCCAGTTGTCTTACACACCAATTTGTAGTGGTCAGGTTTCTTTCTTAGCTTCTAAAAATAAAATGACTAAAGTAAATCCATAAATAAATAAATAAATATTCAGCCAGGAATGTTTCAACCTAGAAGTTGTGGATTGGTTAATACAAACACTTTAAAGATTTATTTTAGGCCTTTATTCCCTTTATAAGGATTATAGGACAGGAAGCCGGACAGGAAAGGTCCATGAGCCGGGATTCAAACTTGCGATGCTTGAAGTGCAATAGTGCTATATACGTCAACATGGTACCCACAAGGCTACAATATTGTGTTCCATTTTTTACAGTTACTGCTGTAATATCACCATAAATTGCATAAGATTAACTGTTGCTCTAATGATTATCCAATCCAGACTCAGTATCCGTTTCCTTATTTTCCATTTCTTTAGGTTTATGTGTCCTCTAGGTGGCACTAGAGGAACATGGAGCCTGACATCGCCCGCATGTACGCCTCCTCCCCTCCTCCACTTGATGAGGACGGAGAGGAGGAAGACGAAGACGACTTTGGTGATTTCGGAGGTTATTGCTGTGGCGTATCATCCGGTTTCAGCCTCTCGGATTATGACGTGTCCACTGAGTTCGAACAGTCCTTTGAGACAGATCGTTCACCTTCTGACCTACACAACATGCTCACACAGAGTGTCGTTCCGCCTGGTAAAGAGTTGGCACTCGAAGAGACGGAAGAGATAACAAAGGACCAGGAAGCACCAAATCCTAAGTCATCTCTATGTGAGACTGATATCACTCTGGACACTGGGAATGAGAAATATGAAACATCTAAAGTTCTCCTCAATGGCCCTTTATCCCCTGACTCTGAGGGGGAGATTTTCTTGAGCTCTGTTACCAGGAAGCATGGCACCTCTGAACATCCGGGTGTCAAACTGGGTTGCAAGGATGAGCAACAGCAGAAGAGCAACAACTCAAAAACTGATCAACCGGGACACTGCGTTTGTAATGGCCCCGTGACCCTTTGCACTGGTAAAGGGCCTGTGCAGCCGTTGGCAACTAGCACTAAAAGCACAGAAGCCGTGGTAGTACCTAGCACAAAGGATTTCAGCACAGAAAAAGCTTTTAGAGTGGAGCAACCCATTGATTGTCATCAGTTACTGGAGGATAGCATCTCCAAGACAAAAGTGTTTGAGGATTTGGGCACACGGACCGGAGACCAGGAAGGAGATTCCAAGTGGACGGATAAGGATCAAAGCAACAAGGAACAACTGGAGAAGAAGGAAACAGAAGAGGACATGCTTTCTGGGCATTGTGGGCCTTTTGGTTCATCCTTTTGGGAAATACAGATTCAGAGTGGCCCTGAAGACCTTCAAGATGTTGCCGCTACATCTTCGACACCATTGGATAAGAATATTTTATTGTCTGATAGACAGGAAAACTTTGAGGAATGCAATGAGACCCCAGTAAGCCCTGCGATTAAAGGACCCCTTGTGGTTTCTAAAAATGTGGAACTGGGAGAAGATTTTGAGGAAGCGTACTTGTCTGTTGTTGAGCAAGTCCGGATTGAACATGAATACGAGGAAGATTCGGTTATAAAGGAAGTCCAAAGTGTTGTAGTTGGGTCTTCAGTAGAATCAGATGAAGACTTTGGCGGGTTCAGGGGCACCACTCAGGGTTTTCCAGATGTCAGCCAGACCGAATCCGTGAGTCAAGAGGGATTTGCTGACTTTGTGACTGCCTTTTCAGACTGCTCCTCGCACGATGAGTTTGCAGATGCCGAGACTCTGAAAGACTTGAAGGAGGAAGATGACCTGGCTGCAGAAGATGTAAATGATGATGATAATTATAATAATGTTGACATTAAAAATCATGAATTGCTGTGTTCAGAACTCCCACCAAGTGATAGCTTTGCAGATTTTAGTTCGGCTCCATTTGGAGGCCTAGCAGGCACCACATGTGAAAGCTGGGCGAACTTTGGGCAGCAGGAGGTGTGTGAAGAACAGCAGGAGTCTTGGGCAGCGTTCGAAGAGAAAAAGCAAAGCAGCACTGCAACCGCACCTTCTACTGATAGACTCCAAACTGACAATGTGTTGGTATGGACTTTTACAATAATTAATTTTTTTCAAGTTTTAACACACAGTTTTGAAAGCTTTTTATTATGTGTATTTTTTAATTATTAATAATTTGGTTACTTTTAAAATGTTTTACCGGTTGATTTTTTGGTGATGACTTGAAGCCAAACAAAGTACTAATATTTCTAGTAATGATAATTAGTGTGGAAAAAAAGTTTTAAGGAAAAAATGTTTTAAACAGGCTAAAATGTGAGGACCCAAATGTTCAGTAATAGGAGAGCTTGATTTAGCGGCAGACTTTATGAAAAACCAAATTTGATAATGAAAGTCAAATGATCTAAAAGAAACCTTAAAAAAAAAAAAAAAAAGGTTTCCTTGTCTCAATTTCAGATTCAGATCTTATTTATCACATACACACACATGCAGTAAAATGATTTTATTCTGCATATCCCAGCTTAGAACATCCCAGAATGCCAGAACGTACGGTGTCCCTGGAGCAATTGAGGTTAAAGGCCTTTGATAGCCCAAGGACCCAATGATAGTAGTTTGCATTGTAGTTTGCCTGGTGCAAGGCTTGAACCTTGACCCTCTGATCACTGACCCAGAGCCTTACCATTGAGCCGCCAACGCCAACACCATGCCAGAACCCCTATTAAGCCACCACCACCCCCTGGTCTCATGCCATTCTTTGTTTCTTTTTATCTGTCAGGTTGGGATGAGTCACAAACTGCAGCACCTATTTGAAGGCACTTTTCCTTCGGATATGGCTCCGGATGATTCTGATGTGTTGACCCTCCAGGCCCTGCTGCAGCCTCAGGACCATGCAGAGAACAGGTGTCCAAAGCATGTTTAGCCCAACGCAACATTTACACATGTTAATCAATTTTTAAAACTTTCAATAATGTATTGCATGAAAAGAACATTTCTTTCAACAGTTAATAGACTCAGATGTGACTTCTGTTTGCTTGGAATGAAAACTTGCACCCACACTGACCCTTTCAGTTAAGATTGGCCACCTTGTTCCTTCAAGCATATTTTAAATAAATATCATATTTCTTGGCTGCATTTTCTTCCTGACCATGTTGTTTTAGGGAGTCTGTAACCATGTGGCACCACCTGTTGGACATCCACAATGCCTATGGCCTCAAGGTGCAATGGGTCGGCTCGCACAGCAACAGAATTCTGCTGGATTGCTTGGGAATCTACAATGTTGTATGTAGCAAACACTTTAAAATCTTTATTGGAAATCTCCAAAGTCACATTTCTGAATCTGCAGTGTTTAAAGCAGTGTTTCCCAACCACTGTTCCGCAGCACAAAAGTGTGCAGTGAGAAATCAAGTGTACAGTGGAAATTACTCAATTTCACCACGAGAGGGCAGCTTCGTGCTAAATATGTTTAATAAATATTATAAAATATAGTTATTTAAAAAAATGCCATTTTTTGTTTGGTGGTGCGCCTTGTGACTTTTCTAATGTAAAATATGTACCGTGGCTCAAAAAGGTTGGGAAACACTGGTTTCAAGTATAAAATATGGGTTAGGCTTAACACAAATACATTAATAAACCTAAAGGAGGGTTAATAAATACATTTGCATAAGATTGTTTTCATTTTTTGGATGCAGAATAGAAATGATGCTTTCCTCAAAAGTGTGTTTGTACAGTAGCTAAGAATACCTATAATGTTTGTATAATTTGTTTGATTCCTAATAAATATTTACATCACATTTTGTACCTCCGGAGCCATAACCATATTTTTTAAAAAGCCTGTAAAACGAGTTTTCAGTCAGAGTTACCTTATAAAAGCATCACACACACTTTTAACAATCATACCACATTTTGGATCTTTCATCCGCTTTTAACTTGTCTTTAACTCCTTTGTGGCAAGTAGCCGTTCTTTTTTCCCCTAATTACTTTAAAAGTAAAGATTCCTTTAACAACTAATGAGACCAATTAGCTACTGTAACACAATCAATTTATTGAAATATTGGTTTTATTACCAAATTTTCATGTCCCAATATAAATGTTTTCAGTTCTGAAATGTAACTCAAAGAATGATTCATTTTTATTTTCAATAAAGAACACAAAACATATCAAGTATTCTGGTGTGAAATTAGCTGATTACAGCTGATTCCTTTTGCTAAGATCATTAAAAAAAAATTTATTTATATACATAAAGCCTCATATCATGGTTGAACTTATCATTCATCTCTTTTGCAGCTGTTTACTGGTCAGAAAAAACAGCCTGTTATTGTACCCATGTTTGCTGCTGGACTGGTGAGTTTATTTTACTGCCACATAAAAATCATCACCGATTTATTTTTTCTTATAATTAAAACTGTATCCTGTCATGGTTGCTGCATGGTCCGAGTGCATTAATCAGTAAACGATCAGATTTACAAGCTTTTAAAAGTTTCAAACTTTGTCAGCATTCTTAGTTGCTAAGTTATTAGGCGTCAACACAACTTACTAATTCAAATGCCTTAATTACATCCTAGTGTGGCATTGTTTTTTGGAAAGAAAAGATTCAAGTATTTAACAGAATAGCAATAATTGAAGAGAATGACACGAATAATAAGACGAGCTGGTCGTGAATAATGTAGCTGCTCATTCAGGATTTGAACCCAGGACCTCTCGCGTTAGATAGTATAAAAGAAAGATGTGTAATCTGTAGACTGTTAAACAGATCAGACATTAAAATGTTAATAAACAAACCTCGTTTACACTTTTTCTTTCCTAGGGAATGCTTGAACCTACCAAAGAACCTGTGAAACCTTCCTCCAGCTTTTATACATCTTCAACTGGTCAGGTACAATCTGCTTTGTGTTATCATACAGCCATACTATTTAATTCATTTACACACATACCTGCACACCAAAAAAAACACTGTGAGTACACACGTGATTTCTCTACACAATGCTTTTTCATGCAGTTATCCGGTAAGCCAATCATGTCTCAGTAGCACAACTTATAAAATCATGAAGCATCTCAGTGACTTTGCCAACCGGCAAAGTTGTTTCCAGAAGCTCATCAAACCTCAAATGTCACCGGATGTCTTCAAGTCTTTATTTGTCCAGTGTTGGTAGACCAGTTCCTCTAGTAGCCTCAGAGTGGGTTTCTGCCAACGTAATCCATTTACCTCAAGATTACACATGTGTGTGATAGTGTAGAGTTATATATGTGGATATAATTACACGTATAGCCACAGCACATATTTTCTTTCCAACGTGTGTGTTCTGAGATGCTTTTCAGCGGATTTTAAATGGGGATTATTTATGCTAAAATAGCCTTCACCTTCCTACTTTTTCTAATATTCAACATAGACTCTTAAAGCGTACAACGTTGCAACATTCGTTTCTTTATTTACGTAATAAGAATGATTAAAGTGTAATAAAATGTGTGTTTGTCCAGCAGGTGGCGTTCTCAATAGGCCTAGAAGACGATGGTACGTCTCAGCGCCGAGCTTCTTTCTCTGTTCTGCAACGCAAAACCACCCGTCACTCTCGACAGAAATCTTACTCCTGATACATCTTCCTTTCTCTTTTCCGTCTTCCTGTATTATAGTCGTCGTCATACTTCCACCTCCATTCTGCTGCACAGTTTTCTGATTGGATGCAGATGGTCATTTTCTTCTACTGCCGTTATCTGTCCTTTAGTCATTTTCTCTCATCTCTAGTATAAAAAAAACTGGACTGCCTTAAAACAAGGCGCCACAGTCCTCCGTTCTGCCTTGAGGATGCGTAACAAGGGTTTAGTCCTACTTCTGTCTTACGTCTTCTACCTTTATCTCTTTGCTGTAATCACTCTTCTTGTTGCACTGCACTCTGAGATGCACTACCTCATTCGGTCAATATGCAATATTTTTGACTATTGTATTCTAGTTGTACACCACCGAGTCTCAGGCCACACTGATAATCCATTGGGATTTGTGCAAATAAAAAGCCTTTTCACTTAGCAGGTGCTAAAATGTTAGCATCTCCCAGTTGTCAGAAAAACATATGAAATGTTTTTCATATATCAAAGGATAAAATTTGGCCTGGTGGTTTGTGTTGTCCTGAAACCCAACTGATATCAAGAGTTTTTGGTATTTACAGAGAGAAGTAACTTCTTATGGACTACGTTTTACATCACCACTAACAAAGCCATAAAATGTAGAGCTAGCCTCATTGGTTTTGCTCTCTTTTTTTTAATTCTGTGTGCGACGAAAAGGGAATATTTCCCAAAAGAAACTGGCAAGATTAATGGCATTGAGGGGAATTTCAAAAGCACAGTATATTTACAGTATACTTGACAGAGGTAGACAAATCCAGGGCGCTAACAGGGCACTGGGCAACTAAACGCTCCAATTTGCCCCCTAGCCCCATTTGTTGGTTGCCTTAAAACAGAAAAATCCGAAGTCTAATATCTGATCATTTATGACAAGCTACTCTGCAAGCTAACACGTCTGACTACAGATATGGACTGATTACCTTATGTCACACGAGAAAGATATTATACGACTCCAGCTAGCGCCTTCATGTCATGCCGTTATGTTGCATTAAGCAGGAATTTATATATGACAGTCTTACACTTCAAATAGTCATTCAACTTGTAATTCAATTAGTCATTCAACTAGTCATTCAATTCCTGATTGTGTTCCTAATTATTAACAGATGTCATGTAATGGCCAGATCGCAGTGTTTAGTGCAGCAGGAAGCGGAATACAGTGGAATACATTTCCTTAAAGGAAGTGATGTAGGCGACTGGAGCGTGCTTACGATCGATATAGTGCATTAAAATCGGTTTACACTTGCAGAGTAATCAGTTTGTCCCATGCTGCAGATTTTTTTTTTATTTGTTCCCAATTAAATACAATTAAAATGGACAATAAAAAAAGATCACCTGGTTAATATTAGCGTTTCAGGTTCATAGGGTTTTTTGATGCTTCTCTCTTTGGATTTATTTAAAAGAATTACAGTTTGATACCGAAACAAACTTCACTCTTTCAGATGTTAAATATATTACCAAAATCTACTAACATCATTAAAGTTACCTGTATAATGGCGTCTCTGATCTGTCTATCTGTTGTTGTTTTTTTTCTTTTTTTCCCTCCACCTCTTGCTTGTCAATCATTTATCTTCCTGATAACAGATCATTAAACTGTGATTTGATTTCTGGTGCACTTCTGATTTTGGGACTTTTTGGTTTCTCAGGATTGAATGATACTTGTGAACAGAAAACCCTCTGTGCATAAGACAATGCTTGTAAAAGAAGTTAAAATAAAGCGGTTTATATTGTGCAACATATTTCCTATTCTTTGCTGTTCCGACTGTCTTTCCTGTCTCTGGTCAAGATGATGATCTTTACTCTGTACCGCACTCTTCATTACTCAGCATGATGACGTCGTGTCTTATTTATTATCACTATTATTCAGTATCATGTTAAAGCTACAAACGTTTAGTGGTTTGAAAAAATGGTAGAAAATCTTTCTAACCAGTTTTATGTAATAAGCTTTTATGTCAGTTTTGTATTTTCAGGTTTTCAAAATTAGTAATTGATCATTTTCTTCATGTTTGTATAGTTATGCATCCTTTGTTGTTTGAGTCTATGAGCGGTTGTGTGTGTGTGTGTGTGTGTGTGTGCGTGCGCGTGTGTGTGTGTGTGTGTGTGTGAGAGCACTAACCTCTTTTACTTCTCACTCGCCTCTGTGTGTGCTGCCATTACGCACTGCAGCACAGGGGGGCGCTGTCACACAGCTCAACCTTGATTTCTTTGGGCCGGTGGAGGACTGTAGCTCAGACAGTGACACTAATACTCCGATGCCAGGTTAGAGGACTGGAGAAGTCCTAAGTAACACACACACACTGATATTACATGCTGTATGTCTTAAAGTGACGATGGATGATGATGATGATGATGATGATGATGATACCTGTATGACAGTAAAAACATGATCAAAAGAGCTAAAATATGTACAGAATTTACATACATATGTAAAGAATAAAACACAATGACTGCACTGTTATATGAAGCAGCGGACTAACAGGACCTCAAAGTTGATTGTTTTTTTTCTTCTTATAACAGCAAGTCACACAGTGTTTTATTCCTCTTATACTACAGCAATAACTAAAGGATTATAGAAGGTTATCGCTTACGTTCTAGTCTTGATCACTGAACTTCATTTTGATGCTTTATTCTGTAAAGTTAAAAGTCTTATGATATCAGGATGCCTTTACTCAAGTGTTTTTCAGCACACCTCACACTGCTGAACACGAGTTTAAAATGATTAAAAATAAGAAAAGGTATGAAACAGTCACTTTTATTTTGAAATTTTGTAGAAAAAAAAAAAACCCCAAGAAAACTCAGTGATTATTCAGAGAGTATTTGTCGCCGGTTACTTTGAAGTTTACTTTCATGAACTGAAAAGTAAAAAAAACAATAGTATGTTTAAGTAAGATTCTTACGGAATCGTCTCAGTCGAGTTGCACTACAAATTTAAAAGTGGTTTAAATTGTAGTTTTTTTTTTGTTATTTTAGTATGTAATTGGCATAAAAGTTTAGTATTATGAACTGAAGTGTCCAATTTAGTCTGAAGACGAGCTAAAATAATGCACTTACAAATACATCACTAGGGCAGTGAGTTTACTTCATGAAATGAACTAATTTTTTGGCTGAGCCGAGACACAATATGCATTGGTGAATTTTTATTATTTTAGATAAATGTACAGACTTTTAGTCCAGTCTTAACAGTGTGATTTAATTTGTTCAACATTTTACTGCCAATTTACTTTCCATTCGTCTTTATTCATCGTGTCACTAACGACTTTGTTTCTGTTGGAGTTCTGAGTGTTTGTGGTTTCCTCATATCTGTGGGTTTCATCCCATGACCTGCATGTCAATCTCATGCTTGTGTTATTTTAAAAACTTAGCTTTGTGTGTGTGTGTGTGTGTGTGTGTGTGTGTGTGTGTGTGTGTGTGTGTGTGTGTGTGTGTGTGTGTGTGTGTAGGAGTGGACCCAGAGCTGTACGAACTGACCACTGCTAAACTAGAGAGCAGTTACACCGGCAGTAACGTAGAAGATGCCTTCACTAGACTGATGGAGACCGTGGACAAGAATAGCACTGTAGCCAGGTGTGTCTCCACACACACACACACACACACACACACACACACACACACAATAACGTCCATCACACTGACGTGTGTGTGTGGTCCCAGGAAGCCGAAGCAAAGCGGAGAGATTAGCCAGGAGGCAGCCCAGATGATCTCTCTCCTCCCCGATCTGTCGTTCATGCACGCGACAGTCCTCATGTTCCCTTCCACCCTGACTCCGGCAGAGGGTCACCCGTGACCTTCAACCTCCAAGCAGTTTTCACCCTTCAGTGACCTCTGACCTTTACTACCAACGAAGCACTTTTTAATTTCTTAAGCGCTTTTCGTTCATTGCGTACTGCGAGTTTTTGGAGTTAATCTTTTCTGTTATGTTTCTGTTCAACATTCAGATTAAACTGGCGCTATGCTTATTTTTTTTATTTCATCCGCGCGAAAGAACTTGGATAAACAGTTGCACACTTCCTGACTTGAAAGCGCACTGACCTATTAACGGAACAGACCGACAACTTTTTATATCCTTTTTTCATTGTGTTTCTTAAATTTTAGCTTCATCACAAACCTTCCTGACGTCTCGTTTACCCCAACCCCCCCCCCCAAGAGTTAGACACGTACGAGGTATTTCCTTTCGTTACATTTGGATCCTTCTTTTAACTCAACGACGAACATTTGTTCAAGAATGTTACTAAATACATGAGATTTTTATTTATAACCTATAACGTAAGCTAAACCAGTGTGTATTTATTATATCATATTCATCAAACGTCATCGTCGTGTGTGTTCGCCTGTATTTATCATAATCAGATCCCTGTTTAGCATTGTGAGGTTGGATTTTTACACGTGACCTGAACGCCTGACTGACACGAGAGAATTTTGTAATGGGGAAAAAAAAAAAAAACGAAGAATAATAAAAAAAATAAAATAAAAAAAAACACTATGTTTTAGAACTTGCTAACCCTTTTGGACGTATTAATTTGTTTAGGGTTTCTCCTTCCTTTCCCGTTTGTGGGGCTCTATAGATATTGGTGGCTGTTGAAGCTGTTCCCGGGTTGTTAGCCTCATCGGTCAATGCTAACGGCTGTTTGTTTCCATCAAATTCTGCTTTTAGTGTATCACACTTGGGTTAGAATACTGGGTTTGATTTCCACTCTCTCATACTATAGACAGCTCTTAAACAAATGTGTCCCACTTTGCAATACTAGATTAGATTAGATTCATCTTTATTGTCATTACACATGTACGATGGAACAAAATGTAGTGTTTTCACATATCCCAGCTTATTTTTGAGCTGGGGTCAGAGCGCAGGGTCAGACAGAACGTGCGGCGTTCCTGGAGCAACCGAGGTTAAGGGCCTTACTCAAGGACCCAATGATGGTAGCTTGCCTGCTGCGAGGCTTAAACCCCGACCCTCTGATCACTGACCCTTACCATTGCGCCACCACATCCCAATATGGGATTAATTGTGCATATGGTTGTGTGAGTGTGAAGATAAAGCCAGTCATATGTACATTTCAGAACATAAATATCTTTTTTTTTGCATATCCCAGTTTAGGAAGCTGCACAGGGTTAAAGCGCAGTGTCCGCTATAACACAGCTCTTCTAGAGCAGAGAGAGGGTTACGGGCCTTGACTAGGGGCCAAACAGCGGCAGTTTGGCTCTGCTAAGACTTGAACCCTGACTTTCTGATCAACAACCCAAAACCTTAACCATTTAAGCTACCACGCACGGCCCAGTCTGTGTGTCCTTTTCTTATAAATGAATTACAGGCTTACATCACGCTTCCAGAGATTTCAACTTTATTACAGAGATGTTTATGAAAGTGTGCACTTCCCTATATTAGGGATCCTCATGTGTAGTGTGACTTCCGGCTTTACGTGGTTTTGCTTTTGTTGCATTGTTATGTGGTTCATGAGAGCACACTCCTGCACTGTTCAGTACCATTTTGTCTCAGGTCTGGAAATACACTCTCAGTTTAGTTGCCTTATTCAGATATCGTCTGTCAATAAATAGCCTTTCTTACCTTACAAGCCCTTGTGGAAAAGAAGTGTGGTTAATTGTATTAAAAATCTGAACAGTTTACATTTTAAAACGTACACTGACATAGTATTTTATTCATTCATCCATTATCTAGTGTTTATCCTGTTCCGGGTGGTGGGGGCGCTGGAATTTATCCCAGATAACTTAGTGTGTGAGGCGGTATACATCCTGTACAATCAGCAGTTAATCACAGGACTAACACTTCGAGACAGACAACCGTTCACACACACAATTGGACAATTTAGAGTAGCCAATTCACCTATGCCCAACAAAATGTGTGTGGGAGGAAACCGGAGTACCCGGGGAAAACCCACGCAAGTACGGGGAGAACATGCAAACTCCACACAGAAACACCCTG
>JAOUQX010077180.1:0-12976 GCA_028566295.1 Liobagrus marginatus
TACTGTAGATGGAGTTCAGGTTGGGAAGTTCAGTGCAGATGGTACGTTCAGCCGATTTTACTACCCTCTGTAGAGCTCGAATGTCTTAAGCAAACTTAAGTAACATGAAACATCCATTTGTTACAGCTGAATACCTTTGGGTTAATTTTGGGTTACCTCTACAGAGTAATGCACTTGATATATTTTCATGGAATGATATGACATACTGAATGTAGCTAACATACTATTGGCTATAATAACAAGGTGTTAAGAAAAAGCAAATATACTTTTTTTTTTTTTTTACATGTTTATTCAGTATTAACATAAACAATGTACAATCTGCTTTCCCAAGTGAAACAGCAATACAGAAATAGACACTACAACTGGATAGTCACAAAATTTAACAATCATAGCCTATGGAAAATAAAATGAAAAGATTTCCCACAAACATATTTCTAGTTTTATATAAAACCCTCAAACGGAGACTGATACATGTCAGAAAATACAAATTTAAAAATTTAATTCGTATTTATTCCCTAATGAGCAAGCCCACAGAAACGGTGAGAAAAACTCCCTGAGACAATAGTAAGAAACAAACCTTAAGAGGTTCCAGACGCAAGGGGAAACCCACTCTGGGTGACACCAGAGTGTGTGTTTATTGATGATAAATGCAATGACAAGAATTTTGCTCAGGTATCATTGTCAACTCAATGCAAGTTAATACGGTTCATTATTTGACAGTAATAAAATACCTGAAAACACGGAGCACAATTGAATATTTTAACATTTTATGCATGTAGGAGGATAAAGACTCGACAAATTTGGCAAATCTGTTTATGGGTTTTGTAATCTTGAGTAAATTTAGCAGCTATTTTCGATGAAATGACAAAAGATTTCTATTTTAAGACATCAACAAATCCATTTTTTCCTCCTTAAATAATGAGTCTAGTCCTGAATCCGTCAGCAATGGCCAAACGGAAATACGACTTTCCGAAAAGAAACTTGCGTAAGTAATCAGTAATCCGTCACACAATTCAACACGATCTAAACCCTAATGGAAGAAACTAAATCTAATCAATGCACAAAATTCTACGATCTTCAGCGCTGTATTAAATAATCACAGATACAGAAGGTATCCCATCCAAATAGAAACTCGGGATAAGAACATGGCCCCTCTGGCTTGTGTCCCGTGTTACGGTCATTGTTTCTCTTTTACTGATTTATGTGTGTACAGACAAGCTAAATTTAGCATGCAGTAACTCTAATCAAAGCATGTACAGTATCCTGATCACCGCCCCATCCTTTAGGTCACGCATTCTAGGTAACATCCAGATAAAAACAAAATCCTTAAACAGAGAACAGCATGAACCAACGCCAGTTTCTCTGGTTATCCAGACTGAAACAAGGTCCCTTAAATAGCCAGTGACAGTATTAGGCATCAGGATTAGTTTCCCTCCAAAAGCAAAACCTGATCTGCCAAGTGGAACCTTGTGTTCTTGTGCCCTGGGAACAAGGTTACAGTCCGCTTGGTGCTTGTTTTTTAATTGGAATTTGTGCAGCTGAACCTTACAGGAGGATTAACACCTTGGCACCATAGTGTCCGAGGCATCTAGGGTTTTGATGTGGACTTAAAGGACCATTTCCAGATCGTAAAAACGTGCTAGACATGCCACTAGCTGACCGTTGTTCAGATTAAAGATGAAGCAGTAATAGAAGAACAGCCTGGCTCTGCACTGTTAAAACATCATTGTATTGTTGTGACGAAATGATTTAGACATCTGCAAAGCACATCGATCGGACGCTGAACAACCCGAGCATGATGAACGAGATGCTGGAATGTGAAAGGACGCTCCGAGTTATTCATACTGGGTCGCAATACATGCGACTGATCATTGACATCTCAGCGATGGAGCAGCTGACAGCTATTTACACATAGCAGAACTTTGTATCGATTTATTTCAATAAATCGTAAATCTTAAAAAACTGTTTCCGTTCAACCGGAGTCACAGAAGCAGCAACAAACAAAACCAGGTCCGTACGGAAGCCTAAATTAAGAGGCGGGTCTGATGTAGCATTTAGAAATGCGATTTTCCGGGGAAAGCACGCCATAAGTCCATGCAGCTGTTGAATTTCGGGACAGCTGCCTCCGATAGAGAGCTAGCTGATTTATGGCTTACGAGCAGTAAAACATCGATATAAATGACTGTGACGTACCTACACCCTTTCAGATGACTTTGAAATGCAAGGTTCCACAAGTCTGACATGCAAACCCATAGCTCTCAGATTCAGAAGCATTAGCATGCAGAGACAGATTAGCAGGATTGTGCCATAATAAGCCCAAAAAGGAAACGTTGTGGATAATATTATATTTATTTATATATTTCATGTAGAAAAATTCTTATTTTGGTTTCATTCACATTTCTGCTGACAAAACAGTAAAAAGTCAGCATCAGCTTATGCTACTGAAATAAGTTTTTATATTTATAATAAACTTCTACTTACACACACACACACACACACACACACACACACGCACAAAAACACTTCGCCATATCAACAATTCAATTGATTTTCTCTTTTCAAATTTCAATCTTAGTTTGGGTGCGAGCGTAAATTAGCGCATTAACTTCAGGGCTACATTTTTATGCCAAGTCAACATTAGATTCCTCCTGCATAGCAAGACGTCAGATTGTCCCCATGTCGGATTAAATCCTGCCTGGAGTTTATGCGTGTCAGTGCGCTTGATAAATGACATAAAAACAGATATTTCCTCAAAGGTTCTGCTCCAGCGGACAAAATTCACGTTCTTTAATGTACGGATGAGCATGAAGTATGAATCACAGCAGGCTGTCAAGAAGAAATTGACCAGAACGTTTTTTTTTTCATTTAATTCTGTCCCGAAGTAGCTTGGCGCATCATTTTAGCCAGCTTGTTTTTAGCTCAGGATAGTTTAAGCAATATTTAAATATAATATTCCATATTTCATAATAAAAACGTACTTATGTTTGCATTGGCATAGAACGTCTATGAATGACTGACTTTGCACGCTGTTTAAAGTCAAAACAGGGAAGAAAACCGAAACATAAAATACTTCATCACAGAGGAATAAAAAAAATGTGTTATATATTTTACACCTCGCTATAGGTAATATTTAAATTTACATTCTAATTCAAAAACAAATTGAAATTTTAGTCACATTAACATGCTTTTTATGATTTGCGTGCTTAATGCAAGGATAAGAAAAACTTTGAGGCAACAAAAAAAACCAAACAATCAAAAGCAGAATTACACTGAAATAATAGAATTGAAAAATCTATAGTAAAAAAACAACAACAAGATTTTGGTAGTCAGGATAGCAATAAAATGGCAAACGGAAAGCAAATATACAGAACAATTTTCCCCAAATATAGGTGTGTTCCCACACTGGCTCCCCTGGCTAGGCTAACTACCCACATTATGCCAATGCGACCTTAGGGTTACATGGCTTTAAATCTACCTCAGTTCTCAAAAATATAGTCTGATTCTGTTGGGTCAACATACCAGCCTGCGCATTGGCACACCTAAAATTACCGTCCTGCTCTCAACAGAGCTCCAGCAGGGGGATGGGGGAGGTGTCAGTGTCTTACAATCGACTTGACCCCAAAAGGACTTTCTTCACCATTTTAGATTTATCACTTATATTTTGATATCAGAAACATAAGTGTGTGACTTACACATTTATCATGTGTCTTTTGTTTACCCTTGACTTTCTGTTCATTCGTAAAGTTAGATTCAGTTCATGAAATGCACAGGCAAACTTGTACAGTTATATTGTCTGCGCTATTGCTGTGTGACATGACTGCCAGAAAGACTTTAAAATGCCAAACCGTTTCAAATGCTAGCACATAAAGTCTCAACTTATATTTCGCATGATAATCAGATATTCATTTGGGAAATAAATAAAGAAATACAATCAAATAAAAGTAAACAACCAGATTGGGAGTTTTCATAAATCTGGCATCAAACTCTGACAAAATCTCAGAAAATATTAAATTCAAACATTCAAAACTAATTTTGTTTTGCATCTCCCTCACATTCTGAGCTAGTGCAATTTTCTTCTGTTATATTTTCTTTCTAGTTATTACAGCGTCATGAAAAAGCAGGCTGATTAGGAAAATAGCGATGGTTTATTTTGTGTATTCTGTGTATAAAGAAAGAAGAATGCAACCTAATGATTCGACTGTTTTGTGCTAGAAATAAATCTGAAATAGTGTGTCAAATGGTGGTTTTAAATAAATAAATAAATAGAATAGAATAGAATAATATTAAATGAAACGATTGGGAGTTTTCATAAATCTAGCGTAAAAAGTTGACATTTTCGGGTGTAAGAAAAAAATAAGGAAATTCTTTTTTTTTTAATTTTGCATGTAGAAGGTGAAAACACACTTACACGCTACTTATGGGTATATAAAAATGCCAGGCTAAAGAATTTTGGTTCAAAACTTTGTTTGAAAACTTCTAGAATACTAGGTAAATACTGAGAATAAAATTAGAAATGAGGAAAAACTACTTAAGTTTTATTTGACTGTTTAGGGACAACATAGAAATCGCTCCGTTTCCATCACAGAGTGGACGACTGTAGATCGTTTTCAGAAACAGCTCAATCAGGAGGAGAAACAGGGTGTCATGGATATAGTAACAATACGAAGTGAACTAAAACATACATCATATGAATAATCTTCGATTTTACTCAAGTTTAATCCACTAATGTTGTGGCGAAGATTTAAAAATCCATCAAGAAACTTTGACACTGTTATTTTGCTCCTTTACAAAAGAATTAACTAAAGATCGGACTCCACTTATTTCAACAATAAACAAATAGACAAGTGAGCTTTTCACCAGGAAAGTTAAGCAGATGTGATTACAGCAGACACACACACACAGACATGGCATTACACTTTCATTGAGGGATTCAATAAAGAGGGTGTATTTTACAGCAGGTCCCTTGTGTCAGTCATCACGCGTTACGTTTTCTCCCGAAAGTCTCACGTTTCAGCAGCTGGGCTGATTATACACACACGCGCGCACACACACGCACATTACTTTTTAGTTTAGAAGGAATAAAAAGTTGATGTTTCATGCGGCTGAACGCGGATGGCGTAGAAGTTTGCACAGATATCAGAAAATAAAAGGAGAGATAAGAAAAAAAAATTCATAAAGAAATGGTAAAAAAGTTAGAAGTGAATTATTTTATGTTGCGTTGTATTTTAAATTAAAATGGTCTTAGTGTTGTAATTTTATCAAACAAAAATAAACCTTCTCAGGACAAATATTCCTCAATTATTTAATTCGTTATATATTTTTGCTTGTTTATTTGCAAATTAATTTGTTTGAATAAAATAAAAAAATTGAGGACACAAGAGTTAAAAATAGAACAAAAACCTTTTGCCATATGAACAGGAGGACAATACTGTACGATCGAATTTAATGTGGTGGATATCGGAGAGTATCTGGTCGAACCGATTCGTTCCGCACGCCTGCTATGTGCAAACAGACAATACACAGATCTAGCGCTGGGCTAGCACGAGTCTGAGAGTAAGAGGTCCAGAGTAGAACTGATGTGACTTTGTTGTGGCCAGTATTTAGATTGGGCAGAGACCTAAATATTATAATGGTCCAGATATTGGGAGGAACAAAACCCAACATTAAATTGAAGCTTATCTTGGAACAAAATAGAAATGGGTTTGGAAATTAAAATTTATTTATAAAAAAAAAAAAAAAAAAAAAAGAACTAAAATGTAGCTTTTAATGGGGGTAGGCAGAACTTAATTTTTAGAATGGAATGAAGTTTGCGAAAGTGAGCGAAATATGTTTGCAAAAGCGATTACGAAACAAAATGCAGTTTTGCAGTAACTGTGCAAAATTGTGCAATTACGAAACAAATGCAGTAAAATAATTTACAGTTGTTTATAAATGTTACTATTTCGTTATGAGCTTGAAAAACATTAGTTAGAATTTAGCATTATTTATATACTGACCATTATTTAAACCAATACCAGTTGCTAATACCTCATTTCTGTACATGTTTAAAATCTAGTAATAAAGTTTAATGTAAATCTACCTTAACTTACATTTGTCTCTTTTTTACTTTTTTAATTAAAATTTCAGTCAGCTTTCAATTTTTTCAATTATGTTTGGTACGACACAAAAAAATCATCTATTAAAATAAAAAAACTATATCTTTTAAAAAAACAACAACATATTTTTGAACCTATTGTTCTATACAAGAAAAGATTGTGACGAATTAAGTATTAATTCGTAAGTAGTAGCATTAATAATAATGTCACTACAAAATAAAAACAAAACATTAAAATGTATGAAGGGGAAAAGCTTAGTCTTTTGTTACTTACAAGTAATTTTACAACTAGGTTATTTATTTGTAGGTACATGAAGGTGCAAAATAAAGCTTTAAAATTTGATTCCAATAAAAATTCTGAAGGTTAGCTATGAACTGCACAATAAAATAGCTTATTTTTTGGTTGATTTTCAATAAACCCAACTTGTGTTTGGGCCACAATTGACCTTAAATCATTAATTATTGTGGTTGTTTCATAAAGAACTATTACAAAAAACAAAACGAACGAACATCATGAACGAATAATCATTGATGATCAATTAATTAATCATCAATGAAAATTTCCATTTGATTCATTTCATTGAATTTCATTTCATCTTCGATGTTCTAGTTAATTTGCAGAGATTAACCATGCATTTTTTAAATTGTGATTGAAAAACATTTAGAATTAATATTTAATTGTATACTACTTCATGTTAAACTACTTTGTGGATGATTTAGTTTCTAATTATGTTAACTAGATATCTGTGCTCAAACAATTGTATTATTAATTTAATATTAATATAATCCTGCACACACATCATGTAAGACATTTGTATGACAATCTTAAAAAAACAACACAAAAATTTTCAATTTGTAATATTATTTATATATTCTGATTAGTAGTAGTGCTTTTCGTATTGTTTGCTAAACAACTTACTGACCCTAGACACAATTTCAATTTACGGGTCATTTTAAAAAACAAATTTAAATAAACATTTTTTACTTTTTAATCATTTCCTATGGCTAAGGTTCTTAAAATGTTTTTAGAATACAAAATAAAAATACAACTGAACATAGACAATGGTCAAAATCCTAAACAGTTTAAAGTCGTCTAGTAAAACTATTAATATTTTATTACTTATAATTACTCAGACCAAAATATGTCTAAAACAAAAGTGGTTACATTTCAAATGGAAGATTGAGAAAGGGTATGGTAACAGTTTCAAGTTTTAAGCTTTGCATTTGCAATTTAGTGCAGTAAATGCTAATATTGAAATTCCATAGAACTTATTTATATTTATATTTAATATAATAACTCCAATAATCCAAGTACAATTTAATCACGAAATCATCTCACAACCTATTTACTGTTCAATTTCATTTATTTTACTTAATTTATAAAACAATTGCTTATTTTTTGATAGCTTATCATTAACCACTTAATTAAAATGGAAAAGTTATAAGAAAAAAATCTAATTTGTGAGTGCTAACAGATTTTATCTTCAAAAATGGAGATATTTCTGGAAAATGACAGAAATAGTGCTTTGCCGTTACATAATAAAACACAGACAATACACACACACACACACACACACACACACACACACACACACACCCGACACACTGAAGCCTCTCTAAAAGCTTCACAATAGGAAGTGATAAATAAGCTATGGACATGAGTGAGGAGCAAAAGGCAAGCGTGAACTCAGATGTGCTAAACCACACACCTCTCGGACAACTTCACTGTAACCACACACTCGCACACACACACACACACACACACGACAAGAACAAAACCTGAAAAAAGACTGACCTGAGCACTGAACGTTCACAAGTATTTTGGCACACACTTCTCCTTACTGTGACCTCAACTTACCAAGCGTTACCAAACACACACACACACACGCACGCACGCACACACACACTTCTCATAGCTGTGTGTGTGTGAGACTGACTCTAGCAGGCTGCTTTATGAGCGCATGACGGCTGTGAAATGCCATGAGTGCTTCACAAACGAGCACAATGCCAGACACTAACAACAGGGCACCTTTGTAAAATATAGTAACAAATACATCTTGTTTTTTTTTTATAATTGTGGTAATAATGAATCATTAAATACAAGTTATATTTACAAGCCAGAGGTTGAAGGTGTAGTTTTCCATAGCAACTGCTAGCTTGTTTTGGTTGGGGGGTTTTTTTCCTCAGTTTTTGAGTCAAATAACATTCGAATTCTCATGTAGTTACCGCAGAAAAAACTTGAGCATAGCATATATATATATATACATATATACACACACACACAAGTTAAATAAAATTCTGACAGTCACTTGTTAATGAAAAGTGTAAATAATGTCAGCAGGTCACTCAGTAATACAGTGAAGAAACATGCTGCTCAGTAGGAGTGACAGCTCGGGGGGGGGGGGGTTATGTGAATGTTCACGTCTAACGGGTCATCAGCAAATAGCTGTCCTTAAACTGCCTTCGGAATGGAAAGTGAGATTAGGTTTTTAAATTAACATTTATTTCTCTTCCATGTTCCCAGTAGTACTCGAACCTGCTCATCTATTAACATCACAAACATTCATTTAGTTTAACCCCCATGCTTTAGTTAATCTATAAACTAATGAACATACACTAAACGGTTTATGCATGCATTTGCTTAAGTCATCATAGTTAAGGTTAATTAGTTCTTGATCATTACATCAGTTCATGTCCAAGTGAACATTAACACACTTTTTACAGTGAAGAGTAGACAGTAACGTCTACTTATTTCATTGATCGGGTTAGAAATAAAAAAACCTTTTGGATTTGCGGCGTATACATTTATGACCTATAGCTATTAACCAGAATCAAACAACAGTCTATTAGCTACGGACGTAGCAGCATGATGTTTTACAAAGTCCATCCGTTTAAACTGTGGACAGAGTGCGTCTGAAAGCGCTTCCTGCCTGTCGTCAAATCCTAATCCACGGGAGCGTTAAGAACACATTAGGCTACGGTAAAAGTTTAACAGCTGCTTTAAATAGTTCCGAATCGAAAGCGCACACTGGCAAAACTAACTATACATTTTATGATATATGAACCGACAATGTTGAAACGTTAGAGCGGAAACGCTGACTGTTAAACGTCAAGCTCCTTTGTGTCATTCCTTTTACACACGTTACACAAAATACACATCGCGCATCATCCGATATTCCTCGCTCGTGTATACAATCAGCTCGCAGACATGACAAAAATGGTCAATGTTTAAAGTTTAAACTACGATAAAACCGCCAATCAAAGTGCTGCACTGCATTAAAAACAAGCCTGTACCTTAAACTAGTTCAAATAAAGTACTTCTGTAGTTTAGTACAGTATGTAGTATAAAGAGAACAAAAAATAGATATCATGTATTACAGGCTTTTACATGTATTACAAATATTTGCTAATTACTCATTCATAAATTCGAAATATATCGCAATCTTGTCAATATCTTACATTTTATTGGCTGTTCGGACCATCAATTCTATCTGAAGCACAAACTGTGCCTTAGCAATTCTATCTATATTTTGTATATATTTTTGTAAGTTTGCAGTAACTACTTGTATTTCTATTTCAAGGGGGGAAAAGAGGCTTCTGTGGTGAGCTCCACGCATCCGGACAAATAGAAAACAAGATATTAAACCGTTAAACAGGGATACGTTTGGAAAACGCGTTTTATTTTCACATCAAATCTCGCAGCTACAACCTTCATGAGTAGAAACCGAATAAACATAACAATACCGAAGTGCATCTACTTCCACTAGATGGAGCTGAGAGTTTTTTACATCTGCCGTCCGGCATCCATCCTGTGGGTCACACAGCCATGTGAGAGCAGTGCGGCGCGGGAAATGAAAGCCACAGGTTCTTGAGCCTCATCACAAAACCACACAACATGCAGTAAGTCATCCATCAACAAGAGTGTCGTCTCGATGAGTGGCTATGAAGTAGCTGCACGAAGTGTGACCTCCGCGCCAAGCTTATGGCTCGACTCGTACACGTACACACACACACACACACACACACACACGGCCTGAATTCACGACGCAATGTAGTCAGAATTTAATAAATTAAAAACTGACAGTAACGTGCATCCTGACATTGGGCATCATGTTGTTATGGGAAACTAATCAATGCTGGTACAGGTGTGGTTAAGCTGGGATATTGAAAGTCTGATTCACACCCTGAAGACCTTTAAAGGTAGCATAAAGGCTGGACAGGAATCGCACTCTGATCCCTCGGAGGTGTAGGCACTATGGTGTAGGTCCTGACAGTCATTAAGGAAACCTTTACTCGCTGAAGGTCCCAGGTGGCAGGTTTCTGGCTCCGTTATGGCTTGGCTCAAGGTTTGGCCCATCGCCGGTGAATTAACCTAGCTGGCATGATCTCTATGATCTGCGGTCTGACTTGGCACCCTCTTGATCAAAATGTACCGGCATTATTTATTCTGACAATTTCATCTCCCTATAAACATTATTAAGAGCAGCTCCCCGAGAGACTCGACTTGAATAGATTAATATGAACCATAAACTGCCTTGTTGTATCACTGCTTCGAAGCCAAAAGAGATGATGTCGGATCGGATTAGCGGGCCGTCCTCTGAAGGGGTTTCTTGAAGTTTTGATATCTTTTAAAAAACAGATTTAATTTCATCAGCTGATCTGAAATTAGAGCCTCGGCACCCTTGGCATTGCTTGCTAAGTGTCAAACGAATCTGACACAAACTATGTAGTGTACATATCTGCAGCTTCATGGCATTTATATAGACATGCCTCTTAACGAAATGATGGTGCTCATGAGCTTGGCAAAACATAAATCTCTTCAATATTAATAATAATAATCATTTTCGGACGTGGCTTTTAGACTACAACTGTCGGACAGTTTCAACCATTAGACTTCGATTTCAGTTGCCGCTTTTACGGCATCCAGGACCCAGCACCCGAGTTGCGGTTTACCATCTGTCAGTACGTATTAGACATAAACCAATCAGCTTGCAGCTCTACCAAGCAATTTGCACTCGTCGGTCAATGCAATCTCAGAACCTTGTCCACCTGCTTCTCAGCACACACATGGAAAACTATGCTTTCATATATGGCTTTTCCCTTTTCTTTCCTCTCAGCAGTTCACTGAAAGTGATATCGCCCAAACACTAAGCCATGAACTAGCAACTGAATCAGGGAAGGAAGGAATGAATAAGTCAACACATACAACTGTTGTTGTTGTTTTTTAACCTAAGGAGGATGTGTAGCAGCGTATAGAAACAGCAGATTTGCTTGTATGGGGAGAAAAAAAAATACAGAACTGAGGGAACCAAATATTTCAAACAACCACCAACCCATATTACTCAGAGAAAAAAATAAACGAATCGGAATGTTAGATATAAAATTTTGTTTGTAATGTCTATACTATTTGTTTCTATATTTTAGGCTTACAATAAATAACAAAATATATCCATTATTAGCCGAGCATTGCAAGTTGAATCCAAACGCTCTCGAACGTGGTATCATGACAATTCTAGCAAACTCAAGATAAAACATTGAAAGTAGAAAAAAGATTTTGCTGAACATATTTAAATTTAGGACCTATTACATTGTAAAAAAAATACTTACACAGCAAACCAAAAATTAACAAATCTATTTTTCATTCTTAGGCGTCAAATTAAATGATGAAAGTTAAATCACAGAACATAACCCTGTTTTAATTAAACTAACTCAACATGTATCCTTTTTTTAAATTAATAATCCATGACAGTCAGAATTTGCACAGTGACTATCTAAAATTTCATTGTAACTAATTTAAATGTGTATAACTTTTCAATTGAAATGCAATTCATTTGTAAGAAATTTAATTGAAACTATTATTAATTTTTATATTATATACTATAATACTATATATTAACTATTATTATTAACAATATTAACTAATTGTAATACAGTATGACAATTTATGCGATAAATTGATTTTGAATGTGAAAAACAAAAGCTTTCAATTTGCATTTTATTTTATTCGCGATCCTGTGCACATATTTGAGAATCGTGCTATATTTTAATGCTTTGTTGCCTAGACTTCGCATTACTGATAATATCGAATTAATTAATAGTCTTCATAATAGTAATAGTAGATTATTTACTGCTAGCGCCGAGTGATATACATGAAATGATGTTAAACTAAAATTCTTTGAAACTTTTGTACCAAATATTAACTGTCAAAATTTGGCGTGTCATAAAAAAGTAGAAATAAACTCAAGTATAAATGATACGTATAATGTTAAGTATAATTATCGCAAGACAGGCTATTAACTGTATTAGGATTTCTATAACTGTAACAAAGAAAATGGATGGATGGATTACACACATCAAGATACGGCAGCTGAGGAAAGCCAGACTAGCATGGGGTTAAGACGTGTGCATTTACAACTGTGTTAGGATAGACAGTAACTAAAGGCAGTGACTTGTCTAGCTTATCTGTTCTATCTTACAATAAAAGCCGTATTCATGTACTATTTCGATAGTATTTGGATAAGGGTAATGTTGCTCACCCCCAATGTAAATATGGATTATTTGAGTTGCACAAAATATATATACACTATACCACAGTATGTATATACACTCTATATTTATAACTTATTATGTACAGAATGTATACGTACACTGTATATCTACAGTATAGTATGTTTATACAATATATTATAGCATATCATGTGCAGAAATGTATACGTACAATGCATATTCATGGTATATTAGAGTAGGTCACTTGGTACACTACATTTTAGTATATTATATTATTATTATTACTAATATTATCTATTACTATTATTATTATTATATATTATTGTCATATACATATTGCATATAGATGTACATTTGTAATTAGTAATTACTGTA
>JAOUQX010077193.1:0-12975 GCA_028566295.1 Liobagrus marginatus
ACACACACACACACACACACACACACACACACACACACACACACACACACACACACACACACACACACACATGCTCTACAGTCTCTGGTCCCAGTGACGTAAATGTTGTCATGATATGTGGATTTAGGTGGGTTACAAAGTTCTGAAAACACACACCAGTAAAACCGTACACACACTTGCTCCCTAGTGCAAAGCAGCTTAGGGTTTGATCCACTTATCTGTAAGTCCGGACCAAATCCTTAATCACTAAAAGCTTAAGACTGAAGGCTGGAATTAGAGTGGCTAGAGAGACAAACGGGGCCGCAATCAACCCTAAAGCCTGAAACAATTCTCTCTGTGCAGCGCTGGAGAAAAGTCACAGGGCATGCCAGTGGAAAAAAAGGTCTACGGCCTGTGAAGAGAACGGTTAGTGGAATTTCACAGTAAGTCAGTCAACTCCCCAAAAAACACCCAGGAGTCTATGAATGAGAAGAGACTTCAGAGTGTAGAATGTGGATGAGATGAGGACATACAGAGAATAGGAACAAAGAGCTCCCATATGTGTGAAAGACAGGCTTCCACAGGATACACATCATCTCTATAGAGAATCATTCTGGAACATTTGATGCAGCGAGCAAAGCATCAGATCAAACAGGCTTGCCTTATCCCTCTAGGTAAACTAAATGTCATTTTGAAGGCATCAGAAAATGATGTAACCGGCTGAAACATTCAGCGTTGTTTCCTAGCGTTCTAATGACCACTGTTAAAGGGTAGTTTAACAGCTTGTTCATTTGTAGTGCATAGGCAATGTCTGATAACAAATAGGTGATGGTGCGATCTATCATTGTCTGGATTATGTTGTTTGTACTTTAAAGATCTGGCATTGTTGAGGATATTAAGTATGCATGCACATAAAGCTGCATTGTAAATTGAGCGGTGTGTTTCATCTGGCTATCAGTGTCACTTCCCATGTTAAAACGATACAAGCATTTTTTTCTGTTGCCGCTTGTTGTAGGCCACATGAGGCCTTTCATGCAGGCTAGAAGCTTGAAAGCCGAAAATGTGTCATCTATAAAAATAAAAATAAAGTGTCGAGCCTGAAGCAACTTTAAATGCTGTTAAAAACTTTAGGCACTGGCTCTCATTTCTCATGAGCACAATCACTACTATGCAAACACACAAGGTTTGTTTAAGAGGCTTATAAGGGTTTTATCCATTTATAAAATTGGTTTTAGAGGATAAATATTTATCTGTAGTTATGTTTTTTTCTGTTCAGTTGAAAAACTTTGATAGCAGACTAGGGCAGACTGTGGACGAGGGACAGACTAGGCTCAATGCAACCTGAAGTTTTCTTGATCAGAAAGCTACAAATTGTAAGTGATTTATTTACATATACTGTATATAAATAATATTTTTGTACACCTGTGTCACACGTGACTATATTACTATATTACATACTGCATACTTTCTGGATATAGACAGCGCACTTAATTCAATGCTTAAATTATAACATCTAAATAATTACTGTTAAAGCATTATATTAAATTGTAATTTAATAAAAACAAATAGTGCCTGGCAAAGCAGTGCTGACTGGGATCCGTTTCCTTCCATCACCAAGTCTGATTCTAATGGTTACTAAATTGCCTAAAATACCCTTAGAATTCACTTCATCAGGGAGGAAGATACTCCAGAACAACTTTTTTCGACCTTTGACTTTGTACCGTGACCTTGACCCTGGTGGGATCGATTCTGAAATACATAAAACATAAAGTCGCAAAAGTATCACCCAGATTTGCAGATAATAGTCAGAATTTAGAATGATTGGCCAAATGGCCAATCTGATTGCACTGAATAGAGAGAGCGCGAGAGAGACTGGCTTGATCTATTTGGAATGAAAATGATGAGAGACCAGCGTAATGTCTCGTCACCATGGTAACGAGGGGACGACGGGAGGACATTCCTCATCCTTTTTTTCCCCACTGTAGGTCACTGAAGATCCTCCCTACAAACACATTACGGACACGGACACGGACACACACACACACACACACACACACACACACACACACACACACACACACTCTTAATCTGCAATTCTACCATCTACGTGCCAAAACTAGCAGGCCAATCAGAGCAGTGGCAAAAACATCTCACTATCTTGATATAAAGAAGCTGGGAGAAAGGTGAAGGGCAACACACACGGAATTCTCTTATTTCTCTTCTATTTCATTAAAAACGATGCTTTCTGAACCCCACCGCACATTAGCAGCTTCCTTGGCACTGCCTCACCTTTACTCTATGCTGCTTCAGCGTTCCTTAAAAGAACACCAGCAAACATTTCCTGCTCCACCTTTTTCCATCCCACTTTTTATTTACCTTAAAGAGCACTACTTTTCTCACCACCCCATGGGCAGAGTGGCTGTTCTGCCCTTGCAGCCTTGACTAGCGCCACCTGCGCACATGTTTTTTAATTTTACCTTTGTGCTAATCCTTGTAAGATACAGTATCCTCGTGGTATGCTATCATACATTATGGAAAAATGCATAATGTAAAGCTAAATCACTTTAGCAACTTAGCTTCTGTAATCACTCGAGGAAGTGCAGAGTAATTAACGAAGATTTGCATTCATTCAAAGCAGTGTTTCATCTAGAGAGGAGGCACAGCATGCACTGAACACACCAGTGTGCACGAGGCTCAGCTTGCTGTTTACACCTCACTGCTCAATGAACTAAACCCTTGTAGGTGTTTTCAAAAAAACGTCAGGAGTCTAGAAGTGTGAAAATAGTGCGATACTCACAGTGGGGTTTTTACTGCAACCATCTAAACTCCTTGTCTGCTTGTAAGCATTTGCACCCAAGCTGACATAAATATAAAAATGATACGGTCCTATTTATCCTTCGGAGATTACGGCGAGGCTAACATTAGCCCGTTAGTTTTGAAAACCAAAGACCTGCCCTCCCTGTGTAATCACTTCTCAAAGCCATGCTGCTTCCAATGCACATGAGTGTGCTAAAGCACGTGTTGGCAGGTTCGAGGTTTTCCTGCATAATTGGACTATTTTGAAAATGCATTTGCGGCAAAAAATATACTTTTTGTAGATTGCATTTTCTTGGGATACTTTCATAACGTGCCACGGCCGGCGAAAGATTTCTTTGTCACCAAAAAAAAAAAAATTCTCAAACAAGCATTGATCCTGGTAATACCTGGCAACCTAAAGACTGTTGCACGTAAGCGAGTTGATTCTCTTCTTGATTCTTCTCTTCTTCATGATTCTTGGGTGGACCATCACTACTCAGATCACGACCCAAAAATGTCTGTAATTTCAAAATTCCTGATCAACCTGATACTGTCTGTTTCAACCTATATGATTTTTTATTCGAAAAAGCAGGACTAAAGTTTCGAACAGGAATCCAAATGTGAATTCTGGCATCAGAATCATGTTTGTTATCAGATACATTGCAAAGCTCCCAGCTACTGAAATTTGCCTCCACGTCATTTGTAAACTTTCATCGTCAAGGATGTGCAGATGTGGAACAGAACAAAGGGCATGTCTTGCCTTCTGAATTTTCCAGAAATGGGGAGCTGCTGGGGATTTAAAGCTCCTCTGAATTCTTTTCTGAAGCATACCCTTTTCAATTTGATCACAGTTCTAGGCTGAAAGTGACTCAGTCAGTGTCCAGTGTGTGATCTCAACATGCATACGCTACGTGACATGCTTTGTCAAGACTGTTCCCCAATCTTACCTCTAACACGTCGACTGATCACACATTTGGATATAACTTCCAAAATACAGAGTTGGCATTTATGAGCCCTATCTCATCTTGAGATGTGACAGGACATGATTTCGGTCACTGAACTTCTTTTTCATCACTGCCTGATAAAATAAAAAGATAACTTTCTTTTCCCTGTTCTCTATTTTCGGTTGGTGGACTATGGATATACTTTGCATTTCCACATATATAAAGTATATGGACAAAAATTTGCGGACTCTTGACGATTACAACTATATGTGATCTCTTCTGCTGTATTCTGCTATGATTAGCTCCACTCTTTCTGCTACATGTTAGAGTGCGGCTGTGGGAATTTGTTCATTGAATCACACACTAGTTAATGACATCATACACTTGTTTGTTGGGTGGGGTCAGGTGGGATGTGGGGTGCACGTTTTTGGGAAATGGTAGCTCAGTGGTTAAGGTGTTGGATCCGCAGGCAGGGGTTCGATTCCCAGCACTGCCAAGCTACCATTTCTGGGCCCCAAATGCCCTTAACCCTCAATTGCTCGGTTGTAAGTCACTCTGGATAACCACATCTCCCAAATGCTGTAAATGCAAATGTGCAGTCAACGTTCACGTTTATCCATAATGGGTTTAATGAGGTTGAGATCCAATCATATTTACTCCAACCATAACACCCCATGTTATCATGCTCTTTTTTTGTAGCAGTGTCATGCTAAAACAGTGTTTTGGCCTCTTAGATTCAGTGAAGAGAAATGGTAGCGGTACAGAACTCAAAAACATCCTGCCATTGTGTGCTTCCAAGGTAGCGGCAATAGTTTGGAAAATAAGCACATATCCAATGGTAACATGCCAACAAACTTTTGGCTATTTATTGCCTTTGGCCTTTAATTAGGCTAAGAAAGCACAGTTATTAATATGAAAACCTCAATAATAAAGTGTGTGGCTTATATTGTTCCCCATCCAACCACTCTTCCAACAGTCTGATCTAGATTGTAGAAGTTGTTTCACCTGTTTATATCTTAACCGGATGCTTATATACACTATGTATTGGTGCTGATGTCAAATCTGTGTCTATAGATGGAGTGACTGAGTGATTGTTAGCTATAAGTACCATGACACTGCCTTCTTTTAACTTGATCGATCTGAAAACACAATTAAGTAGCTGGCGTGTAAGCTCTTATCATTCTCAGTAATGACAATGCTGTACTCTGTGGTGTTTCTTTTAAGTTCAGTGTCACCCAAGGAGAGGAGGAGGAATTTCACATTTGCATGCAATTTTATCTTATTTTCTGTCATTCATCGAATCATCGGATCATGGAGCCGTTATTTGCATTTTATTCACGTATTAACACTTTTATCCTGCCATTATGACTGAATTGTAACTTGTTCTAATATATCCACACTGTGACTGTTTTTTCTATTGTAACAACACCGAGCACAAATGTACCACATGTATTGAGTTCGTCTGCAAAGCACAGCCTGGCTGTCAGACCAGAAGGATGAAGGCTCGAACTCCTTTCTCAGCATTTTCTCAACACTTACAGCTAAAAGCTCAGTAGCAGGCTCCATATGCCGGAATGTCACTTGTAGTTCCTTTCTCATGTCTATCTACGATTAAGTGAGCCATTGTAGGAGTTACTGATTCAAGAGGTTTTTACACAACATAATACTTCGAGTCCTTCAAGTTTTATGAGTTCAGCGACACATTTTCTACAAGTGGAGGTGTTTCCTTATTTCTACAGATTTCTGGAAAACCGAATCTGGGTGGTAAATTGGTGGGACTCAAGTGCCCAAATGGATGATAGTATTAAAAATATATTTCTTTGTTGACGTTCTGGCGTATGGAAGTTCTTAAGCCTTTTGTTGTTTTATGAGACTAGAATTTTACACTGTGTTAATTGCACTAAATATAAACGCTATAAAGGGTCGACTTTCCCATGTTAAAATGACAGGTTTTTGTAAAACAGATCTGTCTAGAGCTATCAAATATTGAGGGCATTATTCATTTGACCTCACAGAATATTAGATCAGATCCCAGCTGTGCATGGGCCATCCAAAGCATTCATATTGTGTTGAGTCGAATTTGTGCTCATTTTGCGTTACTGCTGTGAAAAAAATTTTATATCCTCTAACCTAAAAATGTGAAATTCCTCTTCATCATAAGCTTATTAGCAGACATCTGATTTGGAATATTATGAGCTATGCATGCTACACAATTTGATTAAAGCGTTACTTCTGGCTTATCAAAAGCAGCCTCTTAAGTATGATGCTACCACCACCCTGCTTCTCTATAAGTATGGGGTCCATGCGGTGATATGCAGTTCTTTTGTTGTTTAAGAATGATTTTCTTTCATGTTTAAAATATGAACATATTTTATCAGAAAAAAAGGATACAAATAGAATATTGAGTATGCAAAATATTATATAAATCTACATTTTAAAAGGCCGTTCTTTCACCACTGTTTTTGTAGGTATGAAAATAATTAGAAGTGGCATTTGGCCATGAAAATAATTAAAGGTTGCTATGTTTGATGTGGATATGTATGTATAGAGGACAACCAAATACCTTTGACAGCTCTTTAACACTAGCCCCATTTACAAGGACACTTTTTGTCAAACCGACTGAGATCAGTCCGATTGAAATATTCCGGTAGACTGTTTACATGAAACGTGATTGATTCCGGGTTTACATGTGCCGACATTTTCAGCTGGAATAATTTAGTGCCGTGCACTCTGCTTTATGTCACGTCATGAATATTATTACACATGTTTTCAATCCGGTAAAGACGGAGCTGCATCGCTGAATTGCACTGGTTTTTAAGCACTAGCGTGTGTGAGCGTGCGCTGTTGATGAAATCTTTCCTGAAAAGACGCGACGCAAGAATTGGCGCTTTTTGGTGGTAGCGGTGCTTCGCTATGAGCCTTCCATTTCCTGTCCCCCCCATCCTCCGAAGAGCAAAAGCCTGTGAATAAAAGACTTTAATAAGGACTAGTGAGAATTATTTAGCATTTAGTTATGTACTTATTTGAAATTCAGTGACTTGGACTGGACATAAAACTTCTGCATGATACGCCGCTCATTTACCAAAATGACGTCAGGACCAGACGTGCGCCATCGGATGTACACTCAAAGCATTCGGAATAACTTGTTTACATGGCGTATCTTTTTTTATTTGATCGAGTTGCGCAAATGTTTATCCCGCCTTTCACACATTTGAATCGAGTTGAGAATTTTCATTTTCGTTCTGATTGAGATGTTTACATGGAGCATTTTCATTCCAGTTGTATTTTTAAAACACTTATAACCGGAATACAATGCTCCATGTAAACGGGGTTACTGATAGATTCTTGAGTGCCAAATTCTGTTGAAACAGATTTAGTAATAGCGTTACAAAGAAAGGACTGTAACGTTGATTTTAAGCTTCCTATTTGACTTGAAGCTTCCTATTTGACTTTATGTCCTTTGAAACCATTTTGAGTTTATTCACTATTACTTGACGCTCTGTAAAGATATAGTGCATACTAGAAGGCTGGCTTAAAATGCCTGAACACATTTTTACAATGTGTATTTAACAGGGTTGTATAACTGATGATGTATTCAGACTTTGTACTACTCTGTATTGTGGGTTTAAACGCACTTTATCGCACTTCAGAAATTCGCACTAAGTAGATGTGCAATTTAGTGTCTGACGGGATTGGCTGTTGTGTTTGTTTAATGCCGGCCATTGGGTGATTTTCACATTATTTTTATAATTTCGCTTTAAACATGGTTTATACGTGACTGATCCTAATTTTTCTAATTTGCCATTTGACCAGAATTTTTATACACTTGATATGCAGTTTGTGTACAATCATCTAGCACTAGCTACCTAGCTAATACTAAAAATATACAGCTTTCTCTCTCTCCTACGCACACACACAATCATTGAGCAAACTCTTCTGTGTATTTAGGCAGACTTTCCTTGCCGATTTAATCTATGTTAAATAAATCGCCACAATCAGAGCTAAGTTTAAGCACAAGATTTAAAATCAAGGCTACAGCTACAGAGAGCTATGCTACTCTACGGCACAACAAGCTCACCAAAGAATTAGAAAAGAAATATGAAATTGAATGAGTTTTGGTATACTGTACACGAGTTCTCTGCAGTGGTTCTGGGGAAGAAGTTTCATACAAGATTTTTGGGGTGGACTTGAATGAGATATCAGACCCTTTATTTGTTAAAAGGGTAGGCTTAATTTCTTACATATCTAAGAAATGTATTTTATTAAATTGGAACACCCTCCAGCATTTGAATCCTTTAAACATATCATAAACAACATAATGTATATAGAATATTTAATAAACAGTTTAAAACACAAAACTCACATCTTCTTGGAGACCTGCAATATGTTTTGTACCTATTATGGACCCTTTGACTTTGTGCCAGTATAATTTAATATCTTATAATTTAATATCCATTGTTGATTTCTGTTTTCATTTGCTAACACAAATTGGATTTGTGGATGTGTTATGTTTTCATATTCGCACATTCTAATGCTGCTTAATGTAAAATATTTTTCCTGTTTTGATTGTTGATTTGTTGTAAACTGATAGATTATAATAATAAATAGAAGATATTCACAATATTATGTTTTATTAACGAGGAACGGGAGGTACAACATCCAAATAAGCCGACTAAGCAGCGTGTGATTCCAACAGGCTGCCAACAATCAGTAATCAACGTACATTTCCAATCAGCACGAACGAAAGTATAAATAAAGACACAATCGACGTCTCTTCACATTCACCCGGTTACATCCTAAACCAGATATCCGGGATCGGCTTGAATACCAAGCTCCAAGCCCTCGCCCCCCTGGACAGCAAGCCAAAATGTGCCTACCATGACACTTACTAGGACGAAGTAAACCTACATCCATAATACTGTCGGATTATGGGTAAGTGTGAACTCGTGAAATGCAATTCTATGGTTCTTATGAAAGACCTTGAGTGGCCTGCACAGAGCCATGACATCAACCAAAACGAACCCCTCTGGGATGAACAACAACACTATCTGTGCACCATGCCTCCTTATCTGACAACATTGTGCAACCTGACTAATGCTTTGGTGGGCACAAATGCCCTAAGCCACGTTCTAAAATTTCACAAAAGAGTAAAGGTTATTTGGACAGCAAACCTATTGGAAGCACAAACGGGTGTGATTGGTCACATGGGCTTGACATTATAACAGACTCTTGAACATTTGAACCCTTTTTACCAGTATATTGGCATTCTATTCCACCATAAGAATAAAACAATGGACTGTTACAGACAGTATAAATAGATGAAATATTATTATTGAGTCAGGACACAATCGGCTTTCGTTGTAAGACGTTATTGCCTCTGTTAAACTCACACAGTATTTCAGTGGTTTAAAGTAGTGTCTTTAAGTTTTAGAAGCTTATGAACAAACAGTTAAGGCATCTCAGGGACCACCGAGAGTGGGCTTGATTTCATCAATTATGAATATATAAACATTTGCAACTAGGCTTCAACAAACGAGTATTTTTATAGTTTATTGATTAGCAATTATTAGAACGATTAAACTGCAATGATTCCATCTTAACCAATTAGTTGAATTATAGCAGAGCTGCTGCCACCATCCACATCGCTATGATAAGATGTTTGATTAACGTGTGTTTTCCCATCGCTGACATGTTTGTTGTGTTTATTTCATTATAGAGGAAAGCGGAAAGAAGTTCATCCTAAACTACAACATATTTTGTTTGTAATTTTGTAAAAACTTGTGCTACAGCGCCACACTGGTTAAACAGCGCAATTGCACATCCTGACATTAAGGAAGTGGTTCCAAAACTGGGATATGCGAACAAGGTGACGCAGGGGATACGCGAACAGAATGCCGAGTCTTACTGTTAATTTAATTATAACGCACCTGACATTCAAACATGCATGTATTTCTCACAGGCTAAATATAAAGACGCGCCCCCTCTTGAAAACATTACTTCCCTTCTCGACAACGTACCTTTGCAAAAGTGCTTTTTCAGCACTTACCAGCATAAAGAGCAAACAGACATAGGGTCTGCATATAGAACCATTTAAGTCATTTCAAGCACATCCATCTCATGTGATTGGTTGTATACTAATGCTGTGTTTCACCAAAAAAATTTAATTTAATGACGGTAGCAGTGTTAAAGTGCACGTTTCCTTTTTTTTATTTACGCATTACACGTACACATTATTACATTACAGATGTTAAATGATGTTAAATCCCTGGGAGCATTCACCACTGTAAAAAGTTTTGGAAACTACATTAGGGTAAATGAGATCAAACGACTATTCAACTAAAATATTACTCGTTCTTGACCAATAATTTAACATTTCTTGGGTTTATTTCTATGACTATATTGCTACTAAACGGTAGCAAGGTAAAAATAAACATACTTATGAAAAACTATAAACTCTATATTCTACGTGTATGTGTCCGCTTCACTGTGTAGTGCATTGTATCGAGCCACCATCATATTGAATAGTATCAAACTAAAATTTTGTTTCCCGTTGCACTCCTACCTGGTAGGTATTCGGTGTAATCAGTTTAATCAATTCCTCCTTCAAGCTCATGAGCCATTCTTCTGCTACCTGTCAATGTCTGGCTACAACTGGGCCACCCCTTGTAAAGGGTAAGTTTAGACTATAATGTCCATCAGCAATATTGATTACTCTTTACTCTTCATGAACATTTCGTCTTCAACTGACATTTGGTCATCCGATGACCTTTCATAAAAATCATTATTGTGTTGTTCTGTCAACAGTGTTTCCACCTTTGAAAAAAATTCTATTCTCAGTAACACAATATTCTACACGGTATTCTAGACGGCAAAGCAAAGCTAAATGTTGCTTTTATTTTTGATTTAAATGTTTAAGCTCGTAAAAATAAATCTGCAGAACTGGATTGATATATGCTCATATGTTTATGCCTTTACTGGCCAAAATGATTTGTGTGTTTAATTTGTGTAGCTTTGAGTGTCCCTGGCCCTAGAATGGTCAGCTGCTTTGTGGACCATCTGTGCGCTGCTCACAGATTGCTCTGATGTTTGCACTGATGTGTAACACTCTGGGATGGGGTTTATTGCATGCCTTAGGTAAGATGCCTTATGCGCTTTACTCGTGCGACTGGGTTTTGTTGTGCATCCAAATTTCTTCTGTCTTAGGAATTATTATTTTGTTGTGTAACTGTTTGTCTATTGCACAGTTAAGGAGGTTAATCCGGTTAGATTTACATTCACATTGCTAAAAAACTGATTTTCCTTTTCCAAACAGCTGAATGTGTAAAAACTAAATACTGATTTCAACAATATGCTAAATGATATGTACACAACCTGCGCACTCTGGATGTTTCATTGCATTGCAACATCCTCTATGAAACAAGGCAATTGTTTGTCAACGATTTGGTGGAACACATAAAAATTTCCCATTTTTGGTCTAATGACCAAAGTCAGTGCTATGTTAGTCGTTAATAATCATTCAGATTGCCGCTGTGCTTGCCACTTCTGGCAAGGCCTTGAGCTTGCCCCTTGAGCTTGTCCCTTGAGCTTGTCCCCTTGAACTGCTACATAAGAAACTCATATGACAAACAGGAATTTGGTATAAGGCTCTGGGTCAGTGATCAGAGGGTCGGGGGTTCAAGCCTTGTACCAGGCAAGCTACCGTCATTGGGTCCTTGAGCAAGACCCTTAACCTCACTTGCTCCAGGGCCGCTGTTCGTTCTGGCTGGGCTCTGACCCCAGTGTTCAATTCGTATGCTGGGATATGCGTAATAAAAACATTTCACTGCATATATGTGTATGTGATAAATAGGATCTGAAAATGAAAGGTCAGTAATCATTCAGATCTTCAATTATTACATATATTTCACAGCAACTGCACCCTAACACGGACACTTCCTACACCCCCTATACATTACTACATCTGTACCCTATATCTATTTTTGCTCATTCCAATCTTGAGCGTTTTCTTCTCTGATTTTGGTCAGTCGAAAAAGCATTTCACTGCCTTTCATACTATGTATGATTTTTGTACGTGACAAATAACTATTGAACATAAAGTGTTTCCATTTTCATCGAAAAGAATTCCTTTCCATTGAAAGAATTCACTGCTTGCCTGCTTTTTCTAAAGACTGTCCTGTTCCAGCAGTGTCCTTGGTTGAGATAGAATTCCTTCCCTTGACTGGGTTGTGTGCAGGAAGTCTGTGCAAAACGCTCATGTCTGCACCACAGTATGTTCTGCTGCTGATCAGCAGAATGTGTGACAGAACAACCGTGATGGGTTCAACAGAGGATGGATTTCCTACATTAAGCAGACCATGAAATGCATGCTGTTTTTGCTGCTTATACAGATACATTTCTAAAGACCGACGTTTTTACCCAAGTTCCTTATTTTGCCATAATAACTGCTATGTGTATTTTCCAGAGCATGCATTTTCGTCATAACAGAAATTCGGGTAAATACCCTCTGTATTGGTGTGCCTTCGGTGGCAGAAACAGTGGATGATGCACTAGAGCATGTGCTTTATCTACAAGATCTGCTCAGCCCTTTTCTTCTCACAGACGTTATTACTGAGACTTCATTTTGAAGGGCAGTTTTTGAATCAGTAAAGGAAATATAACCGCGATAGAGGAAATGAAAGTGGCAATTTGTTCAATTTTAAGTTTGGTGTATACCGGCTTGTCATATCCTCGGTTTTATCCGCATCATTTATGTTTACATTACATTGCTTGACAGCTTTGCATTCCACAAACATGTTCAGAAAGCTCTGCGGTTACGGTGTCTACACACTCGGTATCAATCATTAGCCTTAATAATATTCGTTTGCCGACTAACTTGTGACATTTTGATACCCATTTTAACTGCCACTTTGTGACATTTAAAAGGTGGCATTTTGAAATGGTATTTTGATTAATATTTTTCCTCAAAAAATAAAAATAAAAGGTCTGTCCATACATCAATCCATCCATTTATCCATCCATCCATCCATCCATCCATCCATCCTAATAAATAGATTCATGGATGTGGCCTAAGCAAACATTGTATTTAAACCAGCATGAATAATATTATAACAATAATTAATGTATTATAATATATAGGGGCCAAGATACTGAACATGAAAAACTACTTTTTTTTTCTTTGGCAGTTCTCTTTCAAACATTTGCTCGGTATCTCACTATGGGAACGCCTCAGGGCGTGACCGATTGCGGAAGCACCAAT
>JAOUQX010077231.1:0-12969 GCA_028566295.1 Liobagrus marginatus
TGTGTGTGTGTGTGTGTGTGTGTGTGTGTGTGTGTGTGTGTGTGTGTGTGTGTGTGTGTGTGTTATGTAGGAGAGTTATGGTTGAGGGCCCAGATAGCTTGCGGAAAGAAACTACTCATTCTCGCTGTGTTCGCTTTTAAGGAGCAGAAACGCTTCCCAGACTGTAACAGAGAGAACAGTCCATTGTTGGGGTGGTTGAGGTCTTTCCCAGTCTTCCTGACCCTGTTCAAGCAGTGTTTAGTGATGATGGTGTGTAGGTCAGGAAGCTCAGTGCGGATGGAATGTTCAGCCGATCGTACCACCCTCTGTAGAGCTCATCTGTCCTGCTGTTGCTGTTCCCGAACCAGGCTGTGATGCTGCCGGTCAGGATGCTCTCAACGGTGCAGGTGTAGAAAGTCCTGAGCATATGATTGGGCAGTTTAAAGTCCTTTAGACATCTGAGATGAAACAGACACTGCTGGGTCTTCTTTATTATGTTGTGGACGTGACATGTCCATTACAGATCTTGTGAGATGTGGAAACCAAGAAACTGTCCATGCTCTCCACTGGGGCCCCGTTGATGATGAGTGGTTGATAATTCCTCATCTCCCGCTTTGAACTGAAGTCCACGATCATCTCATTTGTCTTGCTGACATTCAGGAGGAGATTGTTTTCCTTGCACCATGTCTCCAGGCTTTTAATCTCCTTAAGGTAGGTCGTCACGTCGTTGTATGTGATAAATACGATCTGAATTTGAATTTGTTGCAGGATCAGAAGATTTCTCATTTAACCACAGCTCGCTGGTTGTGTTAAAACGCAACTCTATTAGAAAAGCATAATATCACTATTGTTCGTTGTACGCCTGTTAAAATTGTGACTCTGCTTCCAGGCCCTGATGATGGTGGCGTGCATGACTGTGTTGCTGAAGTGCAGGATGAAGCCTCTCCTCACCCCAATCTGCAGGACACACCATTGGTTAACCCAGACCTGGTCCTTTATGTTGATGGGTCCGCGTCACGCTCTGACACCACTGGTGCGAATAAAGTAGGGTATGCCGTTGTTCCTGACCACGAGGTTGTCTGAGCTGGGCGCCTCCCTGCCACTTTCTCAGTCCAGGCTGCTGAGTAAGTGGCCCTTACCCAGGCCTGTCAATACGCTACAGGCCAGTCTGTGACTATTTACACTAATAGATGTTAGGCTTTTGGAATTGTGCACGATCTCGGGAATCTGTGGGAAAAATGGGGATTCATGACCTTGTCTGGGTCCACCATTAAAAACTGGGATTTAGTTACTGACTTGTTGTCTGCTATTTTATTGCCTCGCTCTATCACAGTTTGCAAATGTGCTGCTCATTCTTCGACTGCAGATTGTGTTTCCAGGGGTAATGCCCATGCTGATGCAGCTGCTAAAAATTCTGCTACCTCATCTGACACTCCTGATTTCTCTCCTCTCGCAGGCGGTTGCCTCCACAGCTGGTGATTCTCTTTCTGCTGTCCAAACTTTCTCCACTCCACATGAGAAGCAGTTCTGGCATGCTGTGGGATGCCAACCTGATCCTGGTGGGGTGTGGCGTGCCCCAGCACTTTTTTCTTCATTACGCTAAATTGACTCATGGGTTAGAGTGTCAAAAGGAGGGATGTATAATGAAACATCAACGTTGTGATTTACCAGGATTTCTAAATTACTCCCAAAATTATTGTGCAAGGTGACTTGTGTGTAACACACACACAACACAGGACGGGGAGTTAAGACTTAGTCCACCCTGTGGGAAGAAATACTGTCTAGTTACCGTGGACATGTTTTCTAAATGGATTAAAGTATTTCCATACATAGCAGTTGCCAAAGCGCTGCTTAATGAAATTATCCCAAGATGGAGGATTCCAGACAGAATCAGTAGTAATAACGGTACCCCCTTCATTAATCAGGCACTTGCATCCATCTCAAACATGTTTGGGTTCCAGCTTAAGACCCACTGTGCATATCACCCCGAAAGTGGGGGAGCAGCAGAAAGAGAAAACGGTACTCTAAAGAACAAACTATCTAAATGCTGCAAAGAGACTGGGTTTCCATGGCCAAAGCATTTCCATTGGTTGTTCATTATATGAGAATGAGAAATAGAACAAAATCTAAACTGAGCCCTTTTGAGATTCTTTTTGGCAGGCCTCCAAGCAGGGGAGCAGAAACACCCCAACCAGCGAATCCTGGGGATCTGACTGTCATGTGTGATGGTGCAGTGGTTAAATATTGTGAGAAGTTGTGTGCTGCTCTTGCCTCTGTGTCTAAACAGGTGGTGAAACAACAACAAAAGGAGGAAGATTGGGAAAGTGTTTTGAAAGTTGGCGAGTGGATCAGTGTTCAGATGGATAAAGTGGAACTCTGAGTGCTGGAGAGGACCATTTCAAGTGCTCCTGGTGACCCTTAGTAAAGTGCCTGTAAAGTGGAAGGATGAACATCTTGGACCATCTTCACCAGAGTCACATATGTCATGTCCCTGCACCACCAACAGACACCAGTGACACACTAGTGTACAGAGCATCCAATAGCTTTCTGGGTGGGCCAGGTGCGAGACGGGTACGGGTAAGGCATATCTGCACCTGAAGCACCATCACGTGGGTTCAAAGAAAGTTGGGTTTCCTCTGTCCACTAGGGGGTGAAAGTGGTGTGCTGGGCGCAAAATCAATGTAAGCTTATTGTGATCACCTCAGCCCTGCTGTTAACACTCCATCTGCACGCCCACATGAAAATGAGTTCTGGAAATTTGCAAATGGACTGCGAAACAACATACCAATGAATCATGCTATGTCTGGCAAGTGTGGCCTACGTCAGTGACCACACACACTATGGCTCTGAGTAAAGATCTAGTCCCATCCATTCTAACCGCTCTATCTGTCTATCTACTGACTGCATGATGGGAAAGCAAACAAGTGTCATGGTATATAATAACTATACAGGGTTTGTAATACACTATTGCAACAAGACGTGTCATACATTGTTTAACCCCTTTACCTGTAATGATTCAAGAATCCTGACTTGTGTTAAGGACATCCAGACCCGAGCAGTCAACAATCTGAATGGCGCTGATAGCCTAATGCCATGGGCAGCTCTGCCACCACCAAGATTCCAGTACCCCATCTGCATGGAAAACTACAAGGGTACCATTCCTTTAGGGACAATCATCAGGTCCATGTGCAATAGAACATACAATGAGAGAACATCAGCTGTCCAACCAGGGAACAATGAGACAACCCCTGTGCCAGATTGGTATTGGGTGTGTGGGAAAATGGTCTACCTCCATCTCCCTGCGATGTGGACAGGGAGATGTGCTTTTGTTCAATTTAACAGTCAGTTTGTGATTGTCACTTATGATCCCCACAGAAAAGGTCACCACATAGTACATTCCATAAAGAAGCCCTCATCTTCTGATGATATGTTTCCATCACCAGAACACCAACTTAAATCCAAGTGGCAGAAATTCTGGGATGCAGCGTTTCCCCAGTACGGTGTCACTCAATTCTGGAATCAGCTCGAGATCACACATTACCAGTTGTTAAGACATAAAGGAGGGGGATGTTTGTCACATGGTAGGCGATGCCTGTTGCACCTATGTTCAGCCAGTGACACGGACGATGGGAAAATTACCACTGCGCTTGACAAAATAAAGACATTTGCTAACAGCCTACATAGACAGGAGGAAGGAGACGTGGGCTGGGGTCTCTGGTACACTCTGTTTGGTCAGTGGGCCCCGTACCTGTCCCTTGTTGTTCCTGTTTTGGTAATTTGTCTGCCCTCTGCCTCTCTGGACCATGTGACCTCCGATGCATCCAGACTGTAATTTTATGTCGACTCTCCTTACTTGAAAAATCCTGAAAATGGAGCATCAAGGCGACTACAATGATTTGGAAGTCGATACCACTGAAAATGATTATAGAACTTGTCTTGACTCTGATGAAGAATATTATGATGTTTGAATAGTGTAACATGCATGAAGGACAGTGCGTCTGTTTATGTTTATGTTTGTGTCACTGTTCGCATACACGCACACACACCGAAAGCCACACCATAGTTTGGACTATGCACGCCTGAGTGTCACCTTTTTGTCATGCCTCAGTTAACCGGGCACAGCTGACGAGTGTTTAAGTGTAATCAAGTCACGGGTATAAAGGGGAAACACTGACAGAGCTCAGTGTAGTTTGTTGAAGTCATTACGTGATGTCCTGGTTCTCATGTCATGCTTGCTGCAATAAAGAGCACTGTTCAATACAGCCTGCGATTGCGTCTTCCTTCTATAACCAGGGCACACCGGCGATTTGAGCGAGCGGCTCGGATCGGCTTCAATCGTGACAAATAGATTTACTTTAATAGATTTACTCACTTAGATTAATAATAGACCAACAGTAAACCCCTGTCTCGGGCCCTGCTGTGTTTTGATGTTTTTTCTATGGTGTTTCTATTCTCTGTTATATGAATTTTATTACTACTACCAATTATTATTTAGTGTTAGTGTTAGATTGTTTTCATTACAATTTTCCTCTAGTTTAATATAGTAGTCTAGTTGGTCAATTTAACAAATTAAAACTAAACTAAAATTAAAACAAATCAAAACCAACTAATTGGTTAAATTAACAAATGCATTTTTCTTTATATGTTAGGCAGACAATTCTAATTATTTGTCTATGCCATATGTGAGGTTGTAAAAAGGAGGAAAGGGTCAGAGGGGGATTTACAAATGGAGGTTTATTACTTGTTCCTGTTTGGGTTAATAAGAAATAAAACTTTGGTAAAGGAAAGAAATAATAAACCAGAGATAGAAGTGAGTTTAATCTACCCAGCTGCAAAGATCATCTCCGAGATAACGTTACATCGTAAACCTTTATGATCCACCCCTAACCCTACCAATCCAGAGTGGATGAAGATATAAGCTACTGGGTGTAACAGCCTCGCTGATCTGAACGGTTCGGTTCTGATAGCGAGGCGTGAACCGGGACGCATGTAGGACTCGTTTGCAGGTTTCTTAAACATAGTGGCTTTATTGTCACATCCACGGTGTAGCACGAACTCAAACATAAACCTTAACAGAAAGACAACATGATTCGCGCCCAACCTGTGTCAGCGCTCTCTCTTTAAAGCAAAACATAATTAAACATAAATAACACTCAGGTGCACATGGTTAACTTAGATTGATAATCAGTGTGTGTGCGTGTGTGTGTGTGTGAACAATGCCACATGGCTACAACCCGCAAACCCCACATGGTCCTAGTGCCCTTTGGGCGGCCTTCCAGGCCAATGTCCTCGAACGTTACACTGGGACAGACAGCTATTTGGAGTTGGCCTGAAATGTTATGCCAAAGCTGTACATTTTAGAGCAATTTCCTATTGATGGCAATATAGAGAAAATTTCTGTTTGACTAATGTTTCCATCTCTCTTTAAGGTGATTTACTCATTGATAGGTAAATTTCCAAAACAATATCTCCATAGGATGGCAAATAGGTCTTCAACTGCTCTAATAATCTAATTTGATTACAATAAGAAAAAAAATATAACATTATCCAAGTTAAATATTTCTGTCATGCATCCTACAAGTGTTTCAGACAAAATTAATTTTGACCTAACATACATCTGATAAAAAAACATATCTGACTGATAATTACATTAGGTTCTTGTGATGCATATACAATTCAAAAGCATAAGGTTTAGGGTTAAGGTTAGAATACTTTTTAAACAAATGACAAGTCCAATAACAACACTCGACTTCTCATGATAGATACCTTCTCCAGTTCCATTTCCTATATTGTAGTTTCAGGGACATTCCTTTGTCTCAGGAAGCTTTGCAGGTCATCAAGTTCAAGTTCAAGTTCAAAGTTTACTTGACACATGTACATCATACATGGTACAACATACAGTGAAATGCTTTGACGACTGACCGAAAGTTTGCTGTAAATAAGGGTGAGGGAGAGAAAGAAGGTGTAAAGCGGATGGTTGCATATAAATGCTATTTACAGTAAGTACAGTAATTACCAATTACAAATGTACATCTACATGTAATATGTATATGACAGTGATATAATAATAATAATACAATACTATAATATACTATTAATAAACTAATAATATAATATAGTATAATATAATATAAATATACAGTGTACGTATGCATTCTGTGCAATTTGTGCATATGCGTGTGTGCAAAAGAAGACAAGAGAGAGTCCTGTGCAGTGTTAGAAAGGGCAAGAAGCAATAAACAGTAAAAGAACGGCAAAAAGGGAGTCCTGTTGTGTGTATGTTATAAGGTGGAGTTTTGGTTGAGGGCTTGGATAGCTTGAGGAAAGAAACTCCTCCTCATCCTCTGTGTGTTCGCTTTTAAGGAGCATAGACGCTTCCCTGACCGTAACAGAGAGAACAGTCCATTGTTGGGCTGGTTGAGGTCTTTCCTAATCTTTCTGGCCCTGGTTAAACAGCGTTTATTGTATATGTAGTGCAGGTCGGGAAGTTCAGTGTGGATGGAACATTCAGTCGATCGTACCACCCTCTGTAGAGCTCATCTGTCCTGCTGTGTGCTGTTCCCGAACCAGGCTGTGATTGTTACGGGGCGGCAACGGCTCGCTTAGATCCTAGGCTCAAATGAGGGATGACTCAGGCGCAGGCTGTGTAAGAACAGAACTTTTATTCATAAACCACACGAAACCAGGATCCACCGTGACTTCCAACAAACTGGAAACTACAAACACTCCTGGTAAGTAGCCAGAATGAACTGCAACCGCTAATCGGTGTGCACTTCCTAAATACTTGTGTTAATTAGTCTCTAATACCAATCAGCTGTGCCTAATAACCTAATTAACCCAAACTAGACCTAAAACGTGACTGTGAGGCAAACATGGTTATCAGTGTGTGTGTGTGTGTGTGTGTGTGTGTGTGTGTGTGTGTGTGTGTGCAACACAATGGAGCATGTGCAACAGACAAGCACAAAACTACGTGAAGCACATGCCTCCACATTACAATATCCCTCCCTAAGGGCGCACACTCCTGGGTGCGCTAACCCGAACCACCCAAAGTCTTTAGTTGAACCCAGGGCCGGACCGGGGAACTCTGGAAGAGCCCCAGGATATCGAGGTGCGTTGCAAGGTCGATGAGGGCAGGGCGGGCCTGGACCATGAAGCATTAGCGGCTTTGCGGCCGCCCATGGCATTGTAGTTGGCCAGGCAGACACTGGCACCGGCTTGGTCTCTATCTCAGGCTCAGGAACTGTCTCTGAAACAAAAAGAGGAGTGGCCTCGGCCTCCCTCACATTAGCGTACGGGGTTACAGTCATGGTCAGGCATGGGGTTTTAGTCACACTCAGACATGGAGTTGCAATCACACTCAGACATGGAGTTTCACTCACACTCAGACATGGAGTTTCACTCACACTCGTGCTTTCACTCACGCTCACGGCGTCTCTCACGCTCACGCTCACGTGTTTGCCAACTCTCCCACTCACACTCGTGCTTTCACTCACGCTCACGGCGTCTCTCATGCTCACACTCACGTGTTCAGCACCTCTTTCATTCATTGTCACACTTTCACTTACACTGGGCAGGCACTCATGCACACTGGGCGGGCACTCATGCACACTGGGCGGGCATTCACGCACACTGGGCGGGCACTCATGCATACAGGGCGGACATGCCGCCGCACATGCGCTCATCACCGGGGCCACACACGCAATCATCCATGCTGTCTGGTCACACTCATCCGGTGGGCATGCACTCTCAACACACGGTGGGCACGCATTCTCAACACACGGTGGGCACATGCTCTCAACACACGGTGGACACATGCTCTGAACACACGGTGGGCTTACCACGCACTCACTTTCATCCGCCAGGCATGCCGTCACGCAGGCCATTACACATGCAACTGCACATGCTACTGCCCACGCGGCGTCTGCCCCACACTCCGCACGTGCAGGTTCCGTCACATTCTCCATACATTCCCCCTCAGCCTCACATTCAGCATTCGCCACGCACTCACCCTCAGTCACACCCTCGCCATTCGCTAGGCAATCAACATTCGCCACACACTCCACCTTCTCCACACACACAACCTTCTCCACGCACACAACATTCTCCATGCACCCAACATTCTCCACGCACACAACATTCTCCACGCCCTCAACATTCGTCACACAGTCAACTTCCGCTACACAGTCTTCCCCCGCCCCCCACTCGCCCCTGAAGCCGCTTGCAGTCACGGACTGGGGGTCAGGCCTCCGAGCACTGGCCTTCGTTGGGGTGAAGTCAGTAAATGGGATGTCGTCGCTATGTGGGATGTCGATAACGGGTGGAGTGTCGTCGGTGGGTGGGGTGTCGTCGGTGGGTGGGGTGTCATCAATGAGTGGGGTGTCGTCGGTGAGTGGGGTGTCGTCAGTGGGTGGGGTGTCATCGGTGGGTCGAGTGGGTTTGGGGGGTGTAGTCTTTGGAGTAGTCGTAGGTACGCCCTCAACCTGCTCTTTAATGTCTACATAGTCTTTACAGGTAGGGGCTAGCACTCTTCTCACATACTCCAGGGCCTGTGCGCTAGACATGTCTTCAATGTCCTCAATAACCCATGTGGGCTGAACCTCCTTGTGGGTTGTAAACGGGAAAACGTGCGTTGGTCCCTTGTACGGTGGCAGGAGCTCTGGCCAGTTGCCATATGTTGATGTTTCAGCGTGCTGCTCACCGCTGTGCATGCGCTCGGTGGGTGTGCTCGGTTCTGTGTGTTGCTGGGGGCGTGGCTGGCTCTTCCACGGCAATCGCTTTGTTTTATTTTGGATCGGTGCAGCCGGCTCTGGAAACATACGCGCTAGCCACTGTTCCTTAATCAACGTTACCCAGCCGTCCTCTGCGTTCTGCTCATCGCTCTGTGTATGCGTTCAGCTTTGCATGTCGTTGGGGGCGTGGCTTTCATTTCCATGGCTCTTGTGCTCACTTGCTGCGGCCCGGTGTAAAGGGCATGGAAAAATCGAAGCCTTCTGTGTCCGATTCACTTTCGTCGGAGGCATCGTGGCGATCTAACACGCCGCGCTGATGCGCGCCGTATTGTTGTGGTGACAGCGGGTCGAACGGCCCCTCAGTGCGCAGCCATTCATAAATTGCCCACTCATCCTCGGAATCGTAGCCGGGTATCTCTTCACTCAGTGTGCTCGCCTCGGCTTCATATTCCGGTGCGTGTTCTCATAACGCATACTCTCGCCACTCTGTCATCACCCGCTCCGCTTCGGAAAAGTAATTCGATGCCTCGTTGGATTGTGCTCGGATAATCGCCTCCAGCCATGCACGCTGGTATTCGGGGGCAGCTCGCGCTGCGAACTGTCCTCCCCTATGACGAACACTGGTTGCTGCTGCCGGGGAGAAGTGCGATGTCGGCGGCGTGTAGCTTTTAGCGCAGCCTTCCTTCCCATCTTTGTTTTTGCAGCTTACCAAGTTGTCGATTTAGGTAAGTGTCTCTCTCTCTCAGTTCATCTCGTTAATTTCAGCCTGCTGAGCCAAATTTCTACGGCAGTTCATTTCTGTTACGGGGATGGTTTGCTCTGTTTATGTTCTATGTCAATAAAAGTATGGTTTATTTCAAGCCTGCGATTGGGTCGTCACTCCTACGAACCGGGTTTTCATCCAGCTCCGTGAGCAAACGTGACAGTGATGCTGCCGGTCAAGATGCTCTCAACGGTGCAGGTGTAGAAAGTCCTGAGCAAATGAGAGGGCAGTTTAAAGTCCTTTAGATGTCTGAGATGGAACATACGCTGCCGGGCTTTCTTTACTATGTGGTCGATGTGACAAGATCTTGTGAGATCTATCTTGTGATCCATCCTGTGGTAATGAATTGTTATGTTATGAACGCCACGAGACAAATGCTTGTTATAATTATAGGAAGTTTATTACATGCGCTCACGTGTAGCGTTTATCTCCTACCTCCATGCAACACCATTCTCCTGCTGGTCAGCAACACCTTCCCGGAACCAAAGTTGTCATCTCCCCCCCCCCCCTTAAACGGAAATAAATTCCCTTTGCTATATTACGTTCTACCAATTCGCAATCGTAACAAAAATAACATTTCTCAAACAACACCACAAACGCACCCCATAATTTTTACAATTAAATTTGGTTTTTGTTTTTTTTGTTTTTTATCATTAACCCATTTAACAAGTTTAAATTTACCTTCCAGGAGGTCTAACAGTATGCTTTGATACTTTCCAGGTGAAGCAATGACTTCCTGTGTTAGATCAGAGTCAGTGTAATCCACAGAATTGTTGGCAGCTTGTTCAAAATCAATTGTTGGCAGCTGTGGAAATGTCAGACACATCTTTGTCATTTGACTGCGACTCGGCTTCTTGAACATTTAGTTGTGGTCTTAAGTCCGTTCTTTTTATTCTTAGAATTGCACCATGCTCCATCTGAATCTCGTATGACAGTGGTACTACTTCTCCTCCCACATACCCTTGTTGCATCCATGTTCCTGTTGCATGGTTCAGGATACGAACTCTATCTCCTGGTTTGAGTTTTTGCAGTTTTTTTTTGCTTTCTTGTCGTAATTCTCTTTTTGTTTGTTTTTCTGTTGTTGATTAGCTTCTTTGATTTTGTTTGCCCCTGCAGGTGTCAACAGATCCTGGTGAATGGGCAAGTCTAATGCGTATCTGTCAGCCCATCAACATTTGGGCTGGGGACAACTCATTTTAAAGCAGAGCACTCCTGTAAATCATTAGACTCCTATGGAAGTCGGTCTTTCCGTAATGACTCTTCATGAGAGCCTTCACAATCTTTACATAACTCTCTGCTAGCCCGTTGGATTTATGATCGTTTGGGCTGGATGTGGTGTGTTTAAATCCAAACTCTTCAGCAAAAGCATTAAATTCACGTCTACAGAATTGTGGACCATTAGCAGAAAACACCTCACCGGGAACTTCATGTCTACCAAAGACTGTCTTCAGAAAATCAATGACAGCTTGGCTAGATGTCACCTGAAGTGTTGCAACTTCTGGATAGTTGGAGAAATAATTGGTAAGTACAATAAGGCTCTTACCATTGCATTCAAACATGTCTACTCCAAGCTTTTGCTATGGATGATCAGGCACTGGATGAGGCATGAGTGGCTCTTCTTGTTGCTTAGACCTGTATGTGAGACATATTTCACATGAAGCTGTAGTCTGGCTGATGTCATGATTTATCCTTGGCCAGTTCATTACCTCAGGGGCCCGCGCTTACATTTATCTTCTCCCAGATGTTCTTCTCCAAAGGACTGTCCATAGACATACTGGTGGAATCTTTCACAGGCATATGTACAAGCCAAAAGTTCCTTCTCTAGTTGTGCATAGTTGGACTCTGCACCAGTTAAGGCTCTGGATGCGTAAGCTATCGGCTGCCAGCTCTCACCATGTTGCTGCAGAAGTATGGCCCCTAGGCCATATCTGAAGCCATCTGCTGAGATTCATGTGCATTTGCGTGGGTCATAATATCTGAGCACCAGCTCCTCTGTAATGATGTGCTCCAGATTTTTTAAAACATGCCCACATCCACTCATTCTTTTGTTCGAGGAGACATCTGAGTGGAGCAGAATGCGTTGGAAAGCTGGGGAATGAATTTGGCCAGGATAAGTGACCATGCCAAGGAATCTTCTCACTTCCTCTTTATTTTGAGGCCATTCCATGTTAACTATTGCCGGAGTTTTTCTTGGGTCTGGCCTAATACCTTCCTCAGACAAAACATCTCCAACAAAAGTTAGACTTTTAACTGCAAACTCACATTTCTCTCTGATCAATTTCAGATTGGCCTGTCTTGTAAGCTCTAGAACTTGCGTCAATCATTCGTCATGTTCTTGGCGACTGGAACCCCACACAATTATATCATCCATCATAGTCTCTACAAATCTGTCGGCACCACATGCTAACTTTGGGCCTACACACTCGCTCCTAGGGTAATAGCCAAACACCGAACGTCTTACTCACTTTGTTCAGTCTAACATATCTGCTAAAAAAAATCTGTATAACCTCAAAGGTTTGTAGAAAAATGATGACAAATTGACCACTTCAGGTGAGGAAGAGCAAAAATTAGTTTTACTGCAAAAACATCAAAGTCCAAAAATTGTTTGAAAGCTCTCAAAGGATCAAAAACCAAGAAGTGCAATCTGTTGGTTCTGCACGATCCGGTTCACTCCCCAACAGCCAGAATGAACTGAAATGCATTCTCCGGGTGTCTGTTTATATACCTGTCTCATACACCTCTTGACCAATCATATTAGGGTTACGTAAGTCTTCTCTGCACTTTTGTTTCCATTATCAGACAAGTTTACCTTTAAGAGTCATGCTGGGTTACACTTAGAACTCAATGACCTTATCCCCAAACCTCTTTTGTTTAAATTGGGTTACAGTTAATTTCAGAATCAGTAAATCATCCGCCCATTTTTTCACTGTCTTATTCCCAATATTTCCAGTTTTCTATATGCTAATAAAAAAAAAAAAAAACATCCTCTCTATATATTCTATATATGAAGGGTGGTGGTGGCTCAGCGGTATAAGGCTCTGGGTCAGTGATCAGAGGGTCGGGGGTTGTGATGCATCATAGCAAGGGAAACAATACTTTACAAAACTTTTTTAAATAACTGCTGATGTTATTAAATGACTGAGGTTCATAGGGTCTTTGCCTCTATGTTGCATTAAGAATTAAACAATGGATTAATGATTACATCATTTTAAAATGGGCCTTTTCCCTTTTCAATGAGCCAACTCAGAGGAAGGAAGACAAAAAGAAAGTTACCAAGTTTTGCTATCACCTGTGGCGCAAAAGCCAAAAATGCGCTTGTATTTTGATAAGATCATTACATTAGTTAAGATATCATTCCTAATACTACACATATTAATCGGGGGTGGTGGTGGCTCAATGGTAGCGGGGGTGGTGGTGGCTCAATGGTAGCGGGGGTGGTGGTGGCTCAATGGTATAAGGCTCTGGGTCAGTGATCAGAGGGTCGGGGGTTCAAGCCCC
>JAOUQX010077250.1:0-12968 GCA_028566295.1 Liobagrus marginatus
CTCGCAGCTAAAAGCCAAAAATCGGCCGAGAGACGACTCGTATCTCAAAAAACTCGTCAGTTGGGTCACTCGTAAGTTGAGGCCTCACTGTACTTTATCTTGAAAATAAGTTATTACAGTCTACCTCTTCCTCTGCTGCCCCACCCCCCCAAGACGAAGCAAGCCAATCAGATTAAAATGGTTACATATTCTCTCTGTACCTCATTTGCATATTGGACTTCTCTTCATAAAAGTAATGCTCCACAAAGCATTACATCAGGGTGTTCTGTTATTTACATATTCAAATCGCGTATGCGCCACAGCCAATAGGAATCGTTTTTATGCTTGCACTTGTCATTTGCATATTCCTTCTCTGTTTAACAGACTAACGTGAACAACTTGTCGAGTCAAATCGTCTACTGAAAACGCACAGAAAAGTGGCATGTTATGGGCGTGTCGTGATGATGTCACCGCAGCACCTGAGGAGGGCGGGGCGGATTTCCAACTCAGACGTAAACACGAGAACAGTCATTATAAGATTTTATCTTTGTCCGAGGTCGTGAGACAGGTCCTTCAGCTTTTTGTGACTGTGACGTAGCACAATAAATATTTTAAATACTTATTGTTAAAACGTATTTTTTAAATAATAGAACATTTTGTTACACGAATAAAACGTATAATAGATCTACTTATGTATAATAGATCTTCTTTTTATCTTTTAATTGACGTGTTCGTTCGTTATTTGCAGAATTTATCCATCATGCATATTTCAAAACAAAATTTCTGGTTCTACCTGTTGCTTAGTCGTACAATAAGCATCGATTGAGGGTTGACGTTAATCTCCTACCCGTTTTTCGGCCTTTGTGCTGCTATTGGTTGATTTGACTGTCCAGCCAGCGAACGATCATGAGGAATGAGATCTCAGAGCCAATAACAAAGGGGAAGGCGGGATTTGTGCGGTGAGAAACTCCCTCTAGTGGCTAAAATCTGGAGCACACCTGTTTAGCGGAGGAATTCAGGCGGACGAGGAAGAGAAAGCCTGAAGAAACCAGGAAGTTCGCGAAACGTTCTGTTTTAATAAAGTGTTTAAAGTTTGACTGGTTGTAAACATATAGCCGGTGTATATTAACCGGTATTTAATATTTTTTTACTGTACCGAATCGTCCGTGAGATTTGCCTTGAAACATGGGAGTTGGAGATCCAAACAGTATGGTAGGGCTCCATTAAACTTCTAACGTTACCGCTCATTCTTTTTTAATGAATATCACGTCTTTTATGTTATTTATTTGTTTAAATTCGATTATTGTGTTTTGGCTGACTGCAAAGTCATGCGCGGTTTTAGGGAAGCTTTGTTAAACTTCCTGTTTTGTGTTTCGTTATGTTTAAACTGTATAAAAAGTTAATTGAGTCCATTTATAGTACTCTAAGTTAAACACAAGCTGTTTTAAGTAAATCTGCAGATCATTTCAGAGCGACACTTTCAATAACGACGGATTTGTTTACGCACGCAGATTGAGAACATGTCTGAGGAACAAAAAAACCCCGATTACTAAAGGCCCTGTCTGAGAATACACACAAGTGTGTGTGTGTGTGTGTGTGTGTGTGTGTTCAGTAGATTGCAGTTCGAATGTTGGTTTAGTATCATAGCCGTCTTTTTTTTCTAGACAAAAGTGACTCAGCCTTTTTTAAGGCCCTATTTTACAAACGTTATCTTAACGTTTATTTTGGTTGTGCGAATGTTTGTTGATTATCCGACTTCATAAAAGTGTGTGCGGAAGTCTTGAAAACAATTACTTTTGTTTTGATCTTTTCAAGTCTTTGAATTTTAATCTAAAAAATGTTGTTCTCTTAAATCCATAACATTTTGTTTCCTTAATGTTCCTTAAAGTTTTAATGAGCGATGTTTCCATAGTAACAGCCGGCATGAGGACTAGACAAAAGCAGCTAGTTAATGAACAGTGGAAGGAGTCTGCAGTGTCAGTGCAGGTATATAGCTGTGGGGTGTGTTTATTTATGTCTTATTTAGAGAGAGAGAGAGAGAGAGAGAGAGGGGGGGGGATGGTGGAGCTGAGCTGTAAAAGCAGTCATGATGTGAGGTGGGTCACGTGGCTGAAAAATGTGGATGAATGAGATACAGCTGTCTGTCTATCTCTCTCTCACTAACTGTCTGTCTCTCTCTCACTCACTATCTGTCTGTCTACATGTCTCTCTCTATCTCACTGTCTGTCTGTCTACATGTCTCTCTCTCTGTCTACATCTCTCTCGCTCTCTCTCTCACTGTCTGTCTACATGTCTCTCGTTCACTCTCTCACTGTCTCACTCTCTCCCACTGTTTGTCTGCCTGTATACATGTCTCTCTCTCTCTCTCTCTCTCTCTCTCTCTCTCTCTCTCTCTCTCTCTCTCTCTGTCAGTAACAGATGTTGGACAGTAGCTCTCTAGTATTGACACAGAAAGAGGTGTGTGAGTGTGTAAGTGTGTGAGTGAGAGATGCACTTAGTGATGTCTCTGAGCAGTTTAGTTACCTGGTTACCGGCTCATGTTGTTAATGAAGGCCCGGTTTAAAACAATTACACACACACGCGCGCGCGCGCACACACACACACAAACACACGTTCTCGCACAGTGTGCACCTAGAGAACCCTTATGCTGCTACTGCGGCGGTAAATAGAATGTTATTATTACTATTATTTTATAGTATGCTTTTTCCGTTGGCATGCGTTAGCTTCTCAACACACACTATCATCGTGACATCTTTACTGTCACAGTAATTAGAGCCGTGCATGGGCCTTAAATCTATGCCCGAGCCCAGCCTTGGCCCTAGACGCTCAGGCACGAGCCCAGCCCGGGTCCGACAAGCTTAATTAAAAAAGTCTAATCCCAAATACAAAGTGAGGCAGTCGCCCAACACAGCGCCTGAGCAGAATGTTTAAGTGTGTCAGCGTGATATTTCAAATGTCACCATCATCAACTTCTAATCGCTTCGTTATTTAATGAACTTCTGCTATATATTATAAATATATTTAATGAATATGTAATGTATAAAAAACAGGACAAGACTCAAACAAGTCTGAAGCTGTGTGAGCTGTAGCGTGAGCCTGGAGCCCGGCCCAAGGGGCATAACTAAGTCGGGTCCCCTCGGGCTCGGGATTAAATACAAGGCTCTAGGACTGTGTTTTCCTGCTCTCTTCTGCCCTCTTGTGGACTGAGCATAAATCTTTCTCTAAGGAGCATGAACTTCGCTTTTAGCTTTTGTGTAAGGGAAAACGGATCGGGGTGTTGGAAGTTGTTTATGTATATATTTATTATGAAGTATGAGTAATTTCTGGCGGTGGCACAGGAGCAGGGGGCGTCGGCTCCGGTGGAGGAAGCGAACCGGGTGAAGTCGCTGCAGTCTCAGGTGGATGGCGTGAAAAACATCATGACTGAGAATGTGGAGCGGATCCTGGCGCGCGGCGAGAGACTCGACGACCTCATGGACAAATCCGAGGACCTTCAGGCAGGGGTGAGGGAGCTAATGATGTCATTATGACACACACACACACACACACAGATTAGGTTTGCGTTGAGACAAGTTGACAAACAGAAGGAAGGTCGGAAATTTTCCATCAGTGAGCGACTTCTTGAAGAAATGGTGCAGCAAAGCTGACAGCATGCGTCTTTAATAATTATAATGACGATTAATAATAATAATTATTATTATTATAAATGATAGTTCTCACCGTCGGTCCTCCACAGGCGCAGAACTTCAAGCATACGTCGCAGAAGGTGGCGCGCCACTACTGGTGGAAGAACGTGAAGCTGATCGTGCTCCTGGTCATCATCGTGGCCGTCATCGTGCTCATCATCGTGCTGCTGGCTACGAATGTGATCCCGACCCACGGCCAGGCGCCAGCCCCTACATCCAAACCACCAAACACCGGAAATTAACACCTACGCATCCGCACAGACCTGTAGTTTATACACAACCCTGAAAGCGCGGTTATAAAAACGAGGTCCTGCGGAACATCACATCGATTTGCTAATTAATAAGTAAAATGTCTGTCTAAACAAGCTATTGGGAACAAATGAAGTATAACGAAACGTCTCGGATTGAATCCCACAGAAGCGACTCCCTTTTAGCTTATCCGTTTCCGGACCGTTTATCACAACGCTCCGGCGCAATCCTGCTTCACACCAAACTTCACACCGTTTCACGTCAGCATGCGCCGTTCGATCAAACCAGATTCCGGAGCGCCAGCACATAATTCTTATTACAATAATAATAATAATTTTTTTAAACATTCCAGGATTTTATACAAATTTTTACGAATGAAATCTGAATGCTGGAACTTTGACAGATTTCAAAAAATGTTGCACATTTAAATATCTGGAATTTCACACAGATCGCCGAAATTGAAAATATTCACAAAGTTATATGTTGAAAATATTCGGAAAGCTTACATCGAGCCGATTGTCGAGTTACAGAAATTAAAAGCTAGCTACATACTCAGTAACAGCTGGATTAAAACGACGTCGAGTTGATCCTGAAATTTGACTTAATGTTAAAGAAATTTGGAACATTAAAAACCACCAGAATCTGTAAGACGATAAATAAAAATTAGTCTAAAATGTATTTTTTAACTAAATTTGACCAGAATTAATCACTCATGTTGAAACTGATGAAGCTAGAATTCAGTTGAACATTAACGACTAATCATTTGAACCAATAAAATAAAAAAACTACAAAAACGTAGTATAAAATACCTTAATAATAAAGGACTTTTTAGCAGTTTTAAATTTACAGACGTCCAGAAATAAACCATGAGGGTTCGCAGTAGGTTCTTTAAGCCAGTTTTAGGTTTCAAAAAGAAAATCAAGTAAGATGTTCATAACAGTTTAAAAATGAACCATAAAAGCAAAACTTTGTTTTTAAACATTTTCTTGACATGTTAGTCATTTAGGGAGTCATTAAATTGTTTTAAGGGGTTAGTCCAAGTACGTGTGTCCTTAAAAAAGAAAAATATTCTTTTTTTTTTTTTCTGTAACATTTGAAAGTTGTATAAAAAGTGAACTCGATAGGCTTAGTGGCGCTAAAAGTCGACGACTCCTTTCGGTTTTACTGTTATAAAAATCCTTTTTAGTTATTTTTAGTCGCAAATTTTAATTCCAGCGTCTTTACCTTTTGCACAGCTTTGAGTTAAAGAGCTCTTTGGCTTCATTTACTGCTATTATAATCTATATTTTTCATATTCCATTAGAACTATTACAGAATGGCTTTTATTATCGATAGTATCAGAGGTATTATTAAAGGTAACAGTACAAAAATTTTACCCGAGCTTACTTTTTTCAAAATTTCTTGCAGTCAGCCGCTTGTGGTCTTGCTGTCGATCTGTGGGAATCTTGCGAGGTGACAATTGCCTCGTTCTGTAAATATGAGTCTTTTTCCTCACTGTATTTTGTTCACACAAGTGTCTTCTGTAGAATCCAGTAACCTTAGATTGTTACATAGCCACGTTTATTTATTTTTCCTATTCAGAAACGTAATCATCAGTAACACAATTAATAATCATGTATAAATAAATCTTTTTTATTCTGGCAGTGGACAACACACGCCCGATTATGTTCATACTGAGGTGTGTGTGAACGGGCGTGTGTTATGAATCCAGATTAAATACTCAACAAGTGCTAGGGCTTTGGATGTAAATCAAAAGTTATGAAGAAAATCCATAAGAGCTATTTTCCAAAAATAAAGATGTCTTTTAAGGTGAACCCTGCGTGATATTTTTTAATATTTATACAAGTAACTGCCCTCTGATTTGCTCCAGTGCGCAGAGTTTTCCTTTATTTTACACAGAGCTGTCACCGGAGACTTCTTCATTAAACGTATAATTAAATCATCGTTTCTATATTTGAAAATATTGATTATGGATCTGTTTTACAAATGATATCAATGAAAACATTGTAGCTGGATGAACATATTATTATTAATAGATTAGGGGAAGTGGTAGCTCAGCGGTTAAAGTGTTGGACTGCTGATACTAGAATAGTGGTCATAATGTTATGATTTGTGTATAACAAGCCTGATGCACTGACTGGTTACATCCACTAGGCGGAGCGTGAGCACAAGAGTTCAGTTTATGTAGTTTTATTTCATTTTTTTTTGTCTAAACCTTATACTGAATATTTCACTAAGCAGGTTTAGGAAAGAGAATTCTGATTGGTCAGAAGGACACGTTTTAATTCTTAATGAGTCAAAGATTTGATCATTTTTATGTTTATATTCTATACACTACTGATTTTTGTGCATCTTTTATCAGCATTAGGGTTAAAGGGCCACTCCTACTGCTGTACAAGGTGCTGATGCAGGATGTGGTTGCAGTAGGAAGCACTACACGTAAGCGTCGTGTTTATGAAATCTGAATGTTCTCACAAACTGTGTGCGTGTGCGTGTTCGTCGTCAGTGTGTTCTGTTCAGAGGAGTGAAAGCACTATTATCTTAAAGCATGACTCAGATAAAGAATCATTTGCGTACTGTAATTTAATTAGTGAGGAATTTCTGGAAATCCCGCAGTCAAGTTTTCAGGCTCTGTGTGTGTGTGTGCGCGTGCGCGTGTGATTGCGTGTGTGTTTGCATGCGTGTGTTTGTGTGATGTGTAGGTATAGGAGTAGAGGTACGGTATGGGTGTGTGTGTGATGTGTAGGTTTAGGAGTAGTGGTAGGGTAGGGGTGTGTGTTTGTGATGTGTAGGTTTAGGGGTAGGGTAGGGGTGTGTGTGTGATGTGTAGGTTTAGGAGTAGAGGTAGGGTAGGGGTGTGTGTGTGATGTGTAGGTTTAGGGGCAGAGCTAGGGTAGGGGTGTATGTGTGTGTGTGTGATGTGTAGGTTTATGAGTAGAGGTATGGTATGGGTGTGTGTGTAGTTTGTACACTATAAAAACCATTACGCCTATGGAATGTCCTCACTGATATAGCAAAACAAGTGTGTTTCCGTGGTGTTAAGACGTGCCCTGCTGAATGTGTTTTTCATAAAGAGTGGATTGAAATTCATCTTTGTTTTAAAAGTAAACGCCCTCCATGACCCAGATTCTGCTCGTAAGATTTGAACAAACTGCGGCGGTTCAGTAAGATAGCATATGCAAACACTCTGGTGCTGAAAAACACACTTCAGTAGTTCTGGAGAGGAAGTGAAGGAAAGTGCAGAATGTGTCCCATCAGCCGGTGGCTGCGAGCTTATTCATCCGTTTGAACCCTGAAATCATCACGTTTCCTTTTCAAACAGCAGGAGTTATTGACGACAATAAAGGGGGCGGAGTTTAGAAATGCCAATTAAAGCAATTAAAAGACGCCTCGAGTCCTGGAGGCGGCGCTTTCTGCTAGTGGAAAGTCTTAGCCTATCCTGAGGTTGAACGTTAACAGTTACAGCATTTTAACAGATGCGCAATGTCACACAGAGCGACTTCATTTATTTATCTGAGCAGATGACAGTTAGGGGCCTTGCTCAGGGGCCCAGCAGCGGTTCTGAGAACTGAACTGGCGCCCGTTACACCACTTACCAACATCTTTTTTTTTTTTTTTGTAGCAGGTGTGGGTATGTGGTGTGAGTTTATTTCTCAGCACCAGTGCTGGGCCCCTGAACAAGGCCCCTAACCCTCATCTGTTCAAAGCGCTCTATTCCGAATGCTGAAGACGGTCAGTGATGAAAACTGGTGTGTTTTTGCGGAAGCCGAACATCAGCATGCTGTAGGAAATACCAGAATGGAGAAACACACTGGGTTAATGAAACGTCTTACACATGGGGATTTACAAAGAGTCATGTGCAGAACAGCTCCACTAACACTCTGGTGGTGTTTAATGGTGTATTTGAAATCTGAGCTGCTAGTTCAAGTGAAAACCCCTTTCCTGCCCTCACTCCCTGAGGACGGGGGTGGGGGTGTGTTAGCGGCTTTAGTGGGGTGACTGAGGGGCTGGTGCTGTGAAGTCAGTGCAGACGGTGGAGGTTGCCAGATTGAGCGATTTCTCATTCATGATTCATGTTTCCTTTCCTTTGTTTATGTGTGTAAAAATCATCAAACCACTAGTATGACTATTAATATTTAAAGCGGTTTTAATCCGCATGGGAGAATAAAGCTAGATACTATTTGAAATAATATTAGAAGTTATTTCGAGAATGAGTGTTCTAATTATTATATCTCATAAGTGTGCTGTATATCTTGAATACTTATTTATAGAACTGCTGCTAATAGTGATAATAATTAGACATTATAATCATAATCATATATAAACAATATATATGAATATAATATATAACATAATAATAAATGTATATTCCACATTTTAAAGAACCTTCTTAGGCATGTTTTTATCTCAAAATGTGATTTTCTTTTGCTTCTCTTTTTTTATGTCATGTAAACATATTACAATTTTAGAATGGGTTGTATTTGACATGCTGTGCCAATCTGGCAACCTGGGACAAGAGGACAGCCTTGTGCGTGTGTGGGCTGGCAATCACTCTTTAAAAATCAAACACAGAGCACTGAACTCAGAGGGATCCGGTGAGAGGAGAGAAGTAACACACACACACACACACACACACGCACACAGAAAGAAATTACTAGACAGACGTCAGGACGGAGCAGCTGGAGATCCTACAGATGTTCAGACCTCAGTGACAAAAAATACAGGGACGAAAAAGAGCAACATGGTAAGTTTCATTCTCTTTTTCTCTTTCTGGTGTATTGATTTTATTTTTAAGGCTGTCAGACCACACCGTCCCTCACCCCAACATGCACACACATACACACACACACACACACACACACAAATCTGTGACAGCTGAGCAGTAATGCTGCCACCGTGTAAAATAATAACTGCTTAATTCGGGTTACATAAGGACGTGTACATCTCATAGTCTCCACACACACACACATACACGCACACTCTCACGAAGTCCTCATGGCTTATTTACCATCTGATCTCAAGGAAGGAAGCGGCAGGAAGAAGTGTTCAGGCGGGCACATCCTACGCTTGCCCACTCGTACACTCTTCTATATTCATTGTGTTCTCTGGATGTATTGAAAGGAAAGCTCCACACTCAAACCCTCAAACAGTCGACGACCCAGAATGCACTGCATCAGCACTGCAACAGAGCGCTGGTTAGGACGGGAGTGTGTCTGAGATGGTGTCTGAGCAGGAACGAGTGGGAACGTTCACTCTGTGGAAGCTGAATGAAGATCAGAGAGCTGGAGGCTGCATCGCAAGTTCTACTTTGGAAAGCTTTTGGCTCGTAGTTCCTTATATAGCGATTAGTGTGTGTAGTTTGGAACTCCAACGTTTAGTGCTCTAATAGCAATTAGTGTGTGTGTTTTTGAACACCTCCAGCGTATAGTTCTCTATACAGCGATTAGTGTGTGTAGTTTGGAACGCCTCCAGCATATAGTGCTCTATATTGCGATTAGTGTGTGTAGTTTGGAACACCTCCAGTGTATAGTGCTCTATACAGCGATTAGTGTGTGTAGTTTGGAACGTCTCCAGCGTATAGTGCTCTATATTGCGATTAGTGTGTGTACTTTGGAATGTCTCCAGCGTATAGTGCTCTATATAGCGATTAGTATGTGTAGTTTAGAAAACCTCCAGCGTATAGTGCTCTATATAGCGATTAATGTGTGTAGTTTGGAACGTCTCCAGCATATAGTGCTCTATACAGCGATTAGTGTGTGTAGTTTGGAACACCTCCAGCGTATAGTGCTCTAAACAGCGATTAGTGTGTGTAGTTTGGAACGCCTCCAGTGTATAGTGCTCTAAACAGCGATTAGTGTGTGTAGTTTGGAACGTCTCCAGCATATAGTGCTCTATACAGCGATTAGTGTGTGTAGTTTGGAACGTCTCCAGCGTATAGTGCTCTATACAGCGATTAGTGTGTGTAGTTTGGAACGTCTCCAGCATATAGTGCTCTATATTGCGATTAGTGTGTGTAGTTTGGAACACCTCCAGCGTATAGTGCTCTATACAGCAATTAGTGTGTAGTTTGGAACGTCTCCAGCATATAGTGCTCTATATAGCGATTAGTGTGTGTAGTTTGGAACGTCTCCAGGGTATAGTGCTCTATATTGCGATTAGTGTGTGTAGTTTGGAAGGTCTCCAGCATATAGTGCTCTATAGCGATTAGTATGTGTAGTTTAGAAAACCTCCAGCGTATAGTGCTCTATATAGCGAATAATGTGTGTAGTTTGGAACGTCTCCAGCATATAGTGCTCTATACAGTGATTAGTGTGTGTAGTTTGGAACGTCTCCAGCATATAGTGCTCTATATAGCGATTAGTGTGTGTAGTTTGGAAGACCTCCAGCGTATAGTGCTCTAAACAGCGATTAGTGTGTGTAGTTTGGAACGCCTCCAGTGTATAGTGCTCTATACAGCGATTAGTGTGTGTAGTTTGGAACGTCTCCAGCATATAGTGCTCTACACAGCGATTAGTGTATGTAGTTTGGAACACTTCCAGCGTATAGTGCTCTACACAGCGATTAGTGTGTGCTGTTGTGGTGTACACTGTTACTGGAGGATGGTGTTTTGCATGAGGCGCGTTGATCATTGACCTGTGAAAGTGTTTACGGGAACGTGTAGTCAGAGGGGTTTTTTTGTTATCGTATTGCTCACATTTGTCTATTTCCTGTTTTTATCATGTACGAGTAGCATGGAGGCTAACTATAGATGAGGCCTGGTCGACTCGGTTGTCTGAGCGCACAAGCGTTTATACACGTCTCTCAGCCCGTCCGTCCGTCCACTTGGGCAGCAAATAGTCACACTGATGACGCTGTAAGAGGTCACGTCGGGTCATCCTGAGTCGTAAAGTCACAAGTGTCCAGTACATTCACAAGGAGCACATTGTAAGGTGTGGGTGGCACCAAGTGCGCCAGTCGGTGCACATTCTCAAAGAATGTTTCCCGAGTCACAGCCTGGAGGACTTCCAGCGAAACGGTTTCCCATCAGCTCTCGCTGAGCTTCAGTCTTAAAGAAAAAGACACGTTTCTAGTGCATCATGCCGCATCAGCTAAATCGCTACCCAGAATATTCACACTTCCTGTTAGCATTCAGGGCGTTTACTACACACACAACAAAAGGAGTAAAAGGTGCTGATTGTGATGGTTGAAGAAGGGTTTTATTTCTCCCAGAGAAGTTTTGCAAAACAAGTTACACTCAGTTCCTGTTTATACGTGCATAAATTCAGTTTCTCTATCTCTCTAAACAGTCTCTCTATCTTTAGTTTAGCTCAAACTTTTCTCGCCATGTTCATGTGGACAATCTTTTACTTCTGACTTTGCAAAATATTTGCACTAGAGACTCCTTCCTATTTCATATCCTGTTCCATTACATTTCAAATCCGCTTCCTAAAATCTCGGCACACTTCCTCCTTTTCCTTGTTCCTTTTCCTGTTCTACATTGACGTGTACATCTACCTTATCTGATATCGGTCTGTCTCTCTCTCTCCTGATTATGTCTGCGTTTAATAATCGATTCAATTTCCTGTTTCCTGGTCACGCCTTGTTATGTCCCCTTCATATGTTTCATTATTTCCGGTTCATATCTTGTCCCCTCATTCTTTACTAACCTTTTCTCGTGTAGTCATCTTAGCAAGTTTCTTGGTGTCCTGTTACACTTAACAGTCTCATCCCATTTCCTGGTATGTCCTTATACTTTACCATCATGTCCTAGTTCCTGTCCGTTTTCTGTCCTCTCTTATTGTCTCGTCCTGTTTTTTAAATCTGTATCATAGTTTACGGTCTCATTCTGTTTACTGATATGTCCATTTTTTACCTTTCTGTTCTACTATATTTCCTGCTTTATTTTCATTTCCTGTTTTGATGCTCTTGCTGAGTTTTACGGTATCCTATTATGCTTTATTCTACCTTCTCATTTCCTGCTTCTTGTTCGTGTCCTCTCTTATTGGATTATTCTGCTTCCTAGTGCTACAATGACTATTTTGTCCTATTTCCTGTTTCAAAGGTCTGTTTTTCCCATTCTGTCCTACGGTGTGTTTCCTGCTTCCTCTTCCTTTCTAGAACATATTATTATCTGTCAGGTTTTTTGATAACTCTTTACATTTCACCGTAGCGTCTCATCCCTTGCTTTCTGTTTAAGTCCCCAATTTGCTTCAACCTGTTTCCTACTCTCCAATCAAGCTTTTTTTTTTGGTCCTGGTGTCTCTTCACCATTTATTCCTGTTTCCAGATACATTCGATTTTACCGTCACATCCTGGTGTCCTTTTGGCTTCTTTTTCATTTCCCATTTAAATAATCTTGTTCAATTAACTAATGTCCTGTTACACTAAACAGTCTCAGCTCATCTCCTGGTGCTGTTTGTGTCACGTTTGTGCTTTATCGTATCATTCTGTCACAGCATGTTGACAGTTTCCTCTTGTGCCATTATGTTTCCTGTTACATTATATGTTACCATCTTGTCTCATTTCCTGTTTGCTGTAATGTCCCCCTATTTTAATTGCTGATCCTAACTGCCGTGTGTGTGTGCGTGTGTGTGTGTGTTAAGGAGAACGGGCAAAGCCGTCTGCAGCAGGCTCAGCAGGATGTGGAGGAGGTGACCGAGATCATGTTGGAGAACCTGAACAAAGCCAGTGAGCGTGAGGGCAAACTGGGAGACCTGGAGAACCGAGCTGACCAGCTACTGGAGCAGGTGCACTATCAGTCCGTTCCTCCTTTTTTCCCCCATTTGTTTCCTTTTCTTTTACAAAATGAAAGGTCACATCCCCTTTGCCCGTCGCGTGCGTTTTATTTTCACAACTTTCTGTACGGAAAGCAGGAAGGTCACGGCGAGAGAAGAATGTACAATTTACATCCTGATATTTTTTTTTGCTGACAGTTAATTTTAGAAAGCTATTTCCTTTAGTCATGAAGTGAGAGCGAAGTGTGTGGGTGTGGGTGTGGGTGTGGGTGTGTGTGTGTGTGTGTGTGTGTGTGTGTGTGTGTGTGTGTGTGTGTGTGTGTGTGTGTGTGTGTGTGTG